>JAMKCH010035822.1:0-127797 GCA_023653785.1 Ophioderma brevispina
ACTGTAGCTTGTTGAAGGGTGTGGTCCTAATCTTTAAAATCTTTTGAAATAACCTGTCACGTTATAGCCGAGAGAGGTTATAGATGTTTGATGAGAGGTCATTTTGTACACAAGTCTATGGGGACGGTTTGGTTGTGTGATTCCAGAAAGTAAAAGTTTTAATTTACTACGAGATTTTAGGTTTAGTATAATTCCAATTCATAAAGCGTCATAGTGGTATTCCAAGGTACCACAGAGTTTTGCCATCACATTTACTATTACGCATACCGAATTATACGCCAATTATGGATTTTGTTAAAAAAATGGTTGGAGCAGGTTTATTTTGGACCTCAAAATCCTCGTTAGAGTGAGAGTGTGCCTGTGAGCCGCGAGGCACCTCGTTATTTGTTTTGAAATTCACTACTTTTTACCCACTTACCAAAATACCAAGAACCATGAATCACTTTGGCTAAAAAATGGATTCTAGAGGATTGGAAATTAGACACTGCTTCTAGGTGACAGGATTTCCTTAGAGATGAATGGGAATATACCTGTCTTATTATAAAGGATGATTAAAACAAAGGGTACGTGCGATTCGAGCTTCACAAATAATAGGAAAAAGATAATACGTTATAAATTACTATTCTTCCAAAGTAATTCTATTTTTCATTTTGTCCATACAAATTGCAGGCGTGACCAGTTCGACGAAATACCTCGAAAGAAACTGCAACGTGTATGGAGTTCCCCTTAATTCCTGCATTGAGAATCGACCTTTCGAGATCTGGCTGGAAGGGATGTTGGACGAAGAATTCGATGATTACATTCTTGATCTGGTTCAAACGGACGGCTATATTTGTTCTTGCGGAGAACATTACTGCAACGGAGGCCTTCGGCTGAAGTCAACTACTTTATTGTTAATTGCAGGGACACTTTGTCGTCTTTGCCTTCACTACATTTATTAACTATTTTTATTTTTATAATGCCATACTAAGGTAAAATGTTGAAAGTGTATGTCTTTTTGGCTTGTTTGTTTGTTTGTTGTTGTTTTTGAGTGATGTATATACAGAAGTGTGTTGTTGAGACATCGGCATCTAGGGGCCATTCGAATTCCTCTTTTATAACATCGGATGCGTATTCACTAACATTGTTGTCACTACTTCACGGGGAGTGGCCGTCACGTGGGATGTACTGGTTTTAGAGATCATCTACGGGCATTTGATCTGAATATTTAAAATGATGCTGATTTTTTCCTCTAGAAATTAATTGATATTTCGCCAATATTATTCATAGTTATTTACATCATGCCTCATGTATCATTGGTGCGCCCATTTATACCTGCACCAGAGTGATTTTATTAACTCAGATCATTTTGGAATTAAAATAGCTTTTAGGACAGATATCGTTGGTTCTTTTTGTCCCTCCTTATAATGACAGAAATGATGTACGAGCAGTTCTATTTAGATTTAATTTTGTTTTCTTCTCATTAATTTGTACAAAAATGTATAAAATGTTCTTATGTATGTATTGTACTAATTGCAGTGTCAACCTTGAAGGCTCTTATCGAACGGCCCTATTCTAAAATAAGTGGTAACTAACGTTACCCCCACAGGGAGGGAGGGAGTGAGAGAGAGAGAGAATTAATGAAATAAGGCATAATATTTAAAGTATAATATCCCCAAATAGGAAAACATTGCTATCGTCACGTGTTTTCTATGACTCCATGATGTTACATGCACATGTATACCCCTTTCAATCCACTTCCACGTTTTTCAAGATTCCACACCGCCACTGTAGTGGGGACCTGTAGTGCACAAGACACTGAAAGTGTGCAAATCCTGGATAAAATTGTGGAATTTGGTACACAGTCCGTTTATGCCTTTTGATATTAATAATAGAAAAAAGATGGAATCACTTCCCACACCCCTTTCAGACCCCAGCTTGGATTCAAGGTTACACGGGGTAACATTTTTAAAATGTTCCATTGTGTTGTCAAAGCACACCAGAATGTTTTTTTATGAATACAAGAATTCCAAAAAAGTCTAGTTCTAAACTATGTACTAATGGTTGAATTATTGGTAATAAAACTGTAAATGTGGGTGGGGAAAAAGTCAATTTTGGTTGTACAGGGTCAAAAATTAATCGTGCTCCACTTTTGGTAAAAATGTGTTTGAAATTTTTTGGTTCAGCTCATAGATGAATATTGGGAATAGTTGACTTTCTTACGGTTTAATTATTAAACCAAAATGGCGAATAAAGTCAACAACTATTGGCAGTTTATTGGATTTTATAAAATTGACCTGTGACCTATTTTGTTGGATAACTGAAACTAAGCATAACAGATAAGGTAAACTACTCTTATTTTCCAATCCTTTAAGCTAAGAACAACGTTGTGCACTACTTTTCCTGAATCAAAGAACTTAACCTTGAACTCATGTATACACCAAATTGAATATTTTCACCATTTTTACAGTTTTGGCCCCTATAACTCTGAACTATAAAAACCATATTTAGTATAAACAGAGAAGATGAGAAAAGGAGATGGTTCAACCTGTTACTTCAAAAGACAAACTGTTCATCCGCCTATCATCTTAATAGCCTTGAATCCGATTGATTCGATCAAAGACATGCGCTCTTGCTATAGAACATTACATACACCGGTCATTAATCCCACAACTATTCCAATTACCCAGTTGTCACTGGCATTTAAACAAAGTCACAGGACAGCGAAACGTACTCTTCTGCATCACTACGACCACGTGACCCCAAAGTTTCAAAGCATTTTTGGGCTCTTTGGATACTTTCGGACACAAACCGGTTGGTTGGGTTGTATTCAAAATGCATTTTATCTAATCATTCATAATATCGTATTTCAGAGGAACATACCGTATATGTTTAAATTAGGTCCACTAAAAAAACAACTCCTTTATTGACCTCACAACATTAAAGTCAGGGCTAATGTTTTCTGTTTTTCTTTCGTTAAAAGGGTCACCTCCTTTTCCCTCAATTTATTCGCCAATGAATACAAAATAAAAAATTATCGGTCAGAGCAAACGTGGAGTTCATCACCATCAGAGAAATTTTAGCTGGAATATGAACTAAACTGTTTTAGGTATAGCGTGTGTCATAACTTCCTGTTCTGAAACTTTCCGACTGGCAATTTGAGTCGGATACCGATTACTCAAATGGTGCAATCGAGCGACCCGTTAGTTACCCAAACATGAGCTGGTGAATGAGAGTATTCCTGGGTAATCGGATTTTAAAATCGAGCCATCTCCTTCTTTCTCATCTTCTCTGGTATAAACTATACCTTTCTAGAATCCTTGCAATCTGAGACAGAGTGTCATATGCTTTTCAACACGATTAGAGCATTTTAAAATTTTGACCCTTGTATAACCTTGAAACCCAAGCTGGGGCCCATTGAGGGAGTTTGACAAGTGCTTCCATCAATTTTATAGATTATCAATGCCCAAAGTACTTGTGTGTAAAAAATTACAATTTTATCCGGAAACGCACACTTTTTCACTACAGTCCCCTTCTGTGTTAGATCCCGGATAAGTCCACCCTGTATAACTCACAGAATCTACCTTAATTACCACCCGCCAAGGTGCTTTGTCTGATCTGATAATAAAACTATACTTAGAAATAGCAGACTGTAATAGGTTGGTATTTATGAAATCCAAGCTTCCTTCACGACCATCGATTTTATGGTCTGGCCGCGTGTTGTTATTGAACTATTGCATCATCCTGGATACAATATTCTTCTCGAGTGCGTATTTGAAATATAATTTGTTCGCGTATTAAAGGGCATTTTGTGATCTACAACCTCGTCCCCCCGACTTACCTCAAAAAGTTTAGACTTTTATATCATTTGAACCGCAAGCCTTAGTAATCCATGTGTACATAATATTACATGCAAATTTGGTCGTATCTCTAAGAAATTCATAATTTCGTATTTTCTCTCTGTAAACGGACAGAAATTATAGCACAGTGGCCTATAGGGCCGTGGGAAACAAGCAATTGCTCATAACACAAAACCGATTTGGATCAAATTTGTATATTTTGATGTAGTAAACATGTGTAGCATAGCACCCCAACTTAGTAAACCTGTCCACCATGTAGACCTTTTACATTGTTTACCTGTACATTACAGTTTGTTTGTAATAATACGCTCAATCCCTGTAAAGGTTGTATGTTTATCTGGCTAGCTGATTGACGAGGATACTTGCGGTAAATTAAAATTTTTACTGTAAAATTATGCAATATACTGAAGTGATGTACAGATATGCTGACTTTTTGGTAAGGCGCAAATTTTTTGTTAAATGCGCTATATAATACCTATATTAAAATGATTGTTTTATATTTAACTTGGTTTCAAGTTATCCTTGCCTTTCACTTATTTTGTAATGTACTTTTAAGTTGCAGTTTAAGTCTTTTCATTCTGTTAGCGCGCGATCCCCTTTTCAAGTAGAGGAACAAGATCACATAAATCTGACACGCACCTTTAACGTACAAACGACAGTTGTCATAGTAGTTGTATTAATGATATTGACATTCCTTTAAATTTGAATAAGAGTAACACGCTTTGAAATTGTCTGAAAAGCAGCAGTAATATAAAAGTATATATTTCATGATTGGGTTTCCTTACAACTGTTAAAGCCGACTTCAGAGATGTTGAATATATTGTTTTGGTAGTAATCAAAAATAGTCTCTAGAACTAATTACCATAGTCACCTAAAATGTCTTAATTCCAAAGTTAGAGATGAATCGATTTTTCGTTTTCATGGAGTAAACAGTTATACCAGTAAACTGTGTCATAGGATACCGTGTATTACAAAATTCCGGATCCGGAATTTTAGAACAAGTTATATTTTCCTATGTGAAGGATCTCGATTTGAGCTTACTTATTTTTTACAAAGTAGATTAATATATGGAAAAGCCTTATGTATATGCAAAAGACGCGAATTTGTTTGAAATTGAGTGTGCCTTCATTGCACATCTCTGAATCAGCCTTTAAAAAAAATAAAAAAAATTTTACTATACTTAACCTTTTTATTACCGTCAACCACGGTTATTCAACAATCTTCACTTTATTAATGATATCTAACATAAAAGTACACTTTGGAAGGCAGAAAAAACTGTAAATAACAGTAGTTATGTAATAATACCACATATTTTTGAAAAGAGTGTATTTTACGGCGGCCTTTATATCATATTCCCGTAATATCATGCGTTGTAACTTACCGGTATTTAATGTAGAGATGGAAATATGAAAAACTATGTCAAAATCCTATTTTCCCCTTTTATTTCTAATATCGTTCAAAACGTTGGCGAACTCATTTCCTGCTTCTTTAATTATATTGTTTTAGTTTTATAATTTCCTTAATTTGGGAAAAAATCTTCATATATATTTAATATTCCCTCTGGTACCTGTAAACATAATCCATCAATACATATAACCATCCATATTAGCCCAGTATGAATAGGGCGTTGCTCTATGCATTATCGCGTCTTTTATCAATCCGCAGTTTTTTCTCACGGTAATTGTTGGTCAGCATATACAAGTGTCAAGCTCTCTGTGCATATTAAAGAATATTAAAAAAAAAAAAATCAAGTAGATCACCGATAGATAAAACTCGGACAAGCCACTGTAAATTATATTATTATCACACTGGATATTAGGAACCTTATCTCGACATAAGCTCTGTACCAACAGAACTATCACGACATAGCGTTTTTAACATAAAGATAAGTCTTTTTATTCAGCTTTGTTTAGCTCCAGATAACGCCCGCTTAGTCTAGCAAATTATAGGGGTTTCCCGTGCAACTCCGTTTAAAATACTGAGATGGCAAAAACCGAATAACAGAAAAGAAAAGAAATGAAAAAGCTGCGAAATGGAAGGGAAGAGGAAGTGAAGGCTGGGGGGGGAAGAGGAATTAGTGAGGGGGTATGGGAAGAGTAGAAAATCGAGGGGAAGGACAGGCCGAATATTCCCTTAACACTAAATTCTAACATGACGTAAATTGATGTTACCAAAATCAAATATTGTCCCAAAGGGTCCATTTGCGACCCTTTTGGCATGTTAATAGATCCCTCCAATCTAATAGTTAGTTGATTTAGATCAAACGATCTCCCATAAGTTTTTTACCATAAGGAATCAGAAAGCATGTAGTTTGGCATATTTGTGACGGTTCATTTTGCGAGATCGGGTGAAAATGTGATTAGGTCATGACTTTTGATTAGTCTCGTACAGGGGACCAAACTTTTCAAATGCATCTTCAAGACCGCTTAAAATGTTTCAGTGTCTTTTTTTCACAGACCCGTAAATATAAGAAAATTACCTAACACTAGCAACTTAGAGACAAAATGGCATTTTGAAATTTGGAAAAAAAATGACTGATGGTGCTTTAAGTGTTGGTATGAGCATGAAACAATCCAGACTGTCTATTTGCACGTCTGGGATGTTTAGTTCGGTGGTAAAAATCTGTACCTCTTGTGAAATATGTATTTTTTGTTGGAATTAGGCACAACTCGTTTTTTAACCACTATGTCATGAGTGGACCTTTTAATTCAAGATGGCCCGTTCAAAATGAATCGATCTTGGCAAAATTTGATTTTGGTATCATCAGAATTCTTGAAAAAGATGGCATAGTGGTGCGAAAATACTGTAGTTTAAAAGGAGGCTGCATGGGAACCACTATAATCTGCCTAGACTTAGGGTTCAGCTTTATTAATTCCATTATAACTCAAAATTTGGGGTTCAGCTTTGTCATCCGAGATGAAACTTTGCTAACTCCTAAAGGGCGCTATTTTGGGTTAAACTTTGTTATCTAGAGATAAGCTTTGTTTATTTAAATAAGGACCATTACTTGGGGGGCTTGGCTTTGTTAGCAGGGGACTGTAGTGTAGAGGGTGCGCTTCCGGATAAAATTGTGAATTTTTGCACAACGTACTTAGGCCATTGATAATCCATAAAATGAGGCAGCCACTTGCCCAACCCTATTATGGCCCCCAGTTGGGTTTCAAGGTCATCGGGGGTCAAAAATTTAAAATGTTCTGAATGGGTTAAAAAGAACACCATGGTTTGGTGTCTGGTCACAAGGATTCCAAAAAAGTATAGTTTACACTATCTAGGCTTTAGTCCGGAGGCGTTATGCGGTTAAAAACTGAAAAATGGTGAAAAAAGTCAATTTTGGATGTGACATGGGGTCAAAAGTTAAACAGTTGCTTGAGTCAGTTAATATTGTGGTGCACAATTGTTTTCCTAGCCTAAAGGATTGAAATAGGATAAGTTGCCTTATCTGTGATGTTATTGATTCACGTTATCCAACAAAAATAGTCACAGGTCAATAGAATCCAATAGCTGCCAAGTAGCTGTTGATAGCTGTTGACTTTATTCGCATTTTGGTTATAACCAGACACGTAAGGTAGTAAAAAACTATCCTATATTTCATCTATGAGCTAAACAAACAATTTGAACACATTTTACAAACAATGGAGCAACTTTTAAGTTTGACCCCGTATGGGACAAACCAAAATTGGACTTCTTTTTTTCCATTTTTACAGTTTTTTACCCCATAAGTCCTAAACTCCTTAAGTCACAGGTAGTATAAACTATACCTTTTCGGAATCATTGTAACCAGACGACATTCATGGTGTGCTTTTCAACACAATCGGAAAATTTAAAATTTTACACACTTATCCCTGATTTATAAGTTAAAACAAATGTATTTCCACATTTTTCGATTCTCTCGCAATATCGCTGCTAATCCCTTTAATATTCAACGTTACCATATGGATTTTGAATCATGAAAATCGGACTAATCTAAACTCCCACGACACCCACGGATATCTGAAAATTACCGTGTACCTTTTTTGGTTGATATGTATATAAAATAATAAAATGCGGCATGATTAACCGTAGTAGTTATTAAGAGGGTATCATTTGTCTCTCTGCTTGTGGAAATGACACAGTTTTTAAATTGGACTCTTTCAGGTTCAAGTTATTTCATTCAGAACAGCGATTGTGATACAAATTAAAATGATACAACAATATATTACAAGTACAAAAGGATTATATATTGTCCGAGATAATAATACATTAATTAAATATTATGATATGAAAATGAACATGTTTAATGAAATCGAGATTTGTGTCACTTTTAATTTCTGGCAGCTGAACTCAAGTAGAACGATGTTTGATTTCAACGCATTTCAGTAGTGAGCATATCAAAGATTCCTTAAGCACATACTTAGTGGTGTATCGTATCTTTTTAACAGATATAGTCCAGCAGCAGAGGAGGAGTAGATGAAATTATCTGTTAAAGTTTTTTTTCTCAGCTGATTATATCTCTTTGAAAGGTATATAATGGAATCCAGGCCGGTGTAAAATTGCCACCCATGGGCAATTTGAGAAATCCAAGATGGCCACCATTTTACTGTTAAAAATAAAAAATTGAAGTTTCCATGGATAAAGCACGCCCAAAATGCTTGGTAATTGTTTTTTTTTGATAATCATTTATGTTTGAGGTAGGAAATGTGAATTATAATGTATCTTGGAAGCCACGCTTGATTAATTTAAGAAATCCAAGATGGCCGCCATTACAGCAGAAAAAAACCCGATGCACTTTTCACAGAGAAATCAACCCAAAATACATGTTATAGCATTTTTCTCATCTAATTAATATCTCTAATAGGTATACAATATAATTAAGATGGATGTAAAATTCTCACCCTTAGGCAATTAGAAAAATCCAAGATGGCCGCTGTGTGCCATAAAAACACTATAATATTGCAGTTTTCACAGACGGGGCAACTCAAAATACATTTTTGTAGCTGTTATCCTTGCTTATTATTTACTTTTTATTATTTACATGAATTTTGTGACAAATCCACTGAGAAATGTTGCTCTACTCTCCAAGGCCACGGCATTGCTCCAAATTACCCAACTATATAATTGACTGACGCATGCAGGTTTGGAAAAACAAACAAAATACAACGTACTCACAGCAGGTTTCGAATCGTTGACCTGCCAGTACAAACTAGATAGAAGTCCCGAACCACTAGACCACGAGAAGGGTGTGAGGTGCGAACTTGAGAACTTAATTTTTGTCGAAAGAGGGGCTTCGAAACTGATCTGTTTACCAATGTTTTGGACTTACGAACTGAATTTCGGGGTTGTGTAGCTGAAGAACTGGCAAAATATCCAAAAATTTCAGCAATAGAGCCAAAACTTTTGAGTTTGTGGCAAAGAAGGGGTCAAAGAACTGAAGCACAAATAAACAGGGGGTTTAAAGAATTGCAGAGGCGCGAACTGGGAATCTTCATGGCCGCACATATAGGTACAGCCGTTTTAGGTTGTCCCCAGGGTCGTCCTTCCGGAGTTAGAGCTCAACACCGGTCATGTTGGATGAAAGCGCACGTTATAGCTATTTCCGTCCGCAAAGAGGATTCCAAAATCGTATCTTAGCCAGCTATCTATACTAGAAAACTAGTACATGGGCTTGACCATCAGTCGGCAAGATATGTCTTCAGCTTATGAGGAGGCGGATACCCTTCTTGTACAGCAGGTTGCAAGTGTGGGTGCCCATTCTTCACTTGTAGTTGCAGATGACACAGACGTGTTTGTGTTGTTGTTAATTGTTAAACTTCTGTTATCAAGGTGATATTTCAGGGCACGTCATGATGACATCACCTGTGCAGGGGCGCTCATTGATTGATATCAATGTAACCGTACAAAAGCACCTTGATATAATGCCAGACTTACTGGCTGCCTATGGTCTGAGTGGTTGTGACACCGTATCACCATTATATACGGCATTAGCAAGGCTGGAGCCTTGACAGTATTACGAGGTAAAACAGTGTTCATTAACATGCCTGGGCGTCCCTTCTTCGTCTCAAGGTGATGTCCTTAGGCAGTCAACATCCTTCATTTTGGCATGCTATGGGCAATCTGGATGTCAGTCGCTTTCGGAGGCAAGACAGAAAGTATGGACATCTAAAGTAGCTCGAAGTACGGCTTCTGCACCTAAAGTATTTTCTCTGCCACCCACTAATAGAGCAGGAGCAGAATATCATAGGGGCCTTATTTAAGGAGTTCGTTTACCCCCACTACAGAAAAGGTTTAACACCTTTGGTAATTAGTATGGACCCTCTACATCAATGCTAGTTAGGTAGTACTCTCAAATTGTGGTATCACTTTTTCAGTAGGGGCCAATTTAAGTTTACACAGGGGTCAATTTATTAAAAATGCTCCAAACATATTGAAATGTATGCCATATTGTCCGTCTAGTCATAATGATTCCAAAAATGTATAGTTTGTACCACCTACGACCATTGGTTTTGGAGTTATAGGGTAAAAAGGACAAAAATGGTAAAAAAAGGTAAATCTCAATTTATACAACATTAAAAGTTAATCTGATTATATCTTAAATACTTGCAAATTATGTTAAATGCTTACTTACGGAGATAAGGGTCAAAGAAGGTCAACACCAATTGGATTATGTTGCCCTATGACCTATTTTGTTCAATAACATGGTAACTATGCATTGCAGATGGTACAAACTATTCCTTATTTTGACACATTAAGCTAGATGAACAACTTCTTTCAATTTTACCAAAATTGGAGCAACTTCTGATTTTGACCCCTGTACAAATAGAAATTGACCTTTTTCACCATTTTAGCCATTTTTACCCTATAACTCCCAAAGTAATGGTCATAGATGGTACAAACTATACATTTTTGGAAACCTTATGACTAGACGGACAATATGGCATACATTTCAACATGATTGGAGCATTTTAAAAATGTGACCCCTGTGTTAAACTTAAATTGGCCCTATTGAAAAAGTGATATCACAATTTGAGAGTACTACCTACCGAGCATTGATATAGAGGGTCCATACTAACTACCAAAGGTGTCAAACCGTTTCTGTAGTGAGGGGTAAACGATGATGTTTGACCTGGGTCCCAGCTCCTTCTCTATAATGAAGCCTTCAAGAAAATGTGGGCCGTGCACATCTTCAGATAGCTTTCTGGAGGGATGCTCTGAAATCTGATCCACCTGAACTGGATCCAACTCGGCATGGATGGATACGAGAAGGCCAGTCTCTGTTGCCAATCACAGTGTCCAATGATGTGCCCTTAGCTCCTAATGAATTATTGAAGTTGATTAAGTGCTCATGTGGAGGTGAGGCACCATGTGGATCACAAAGGTGTGGATGTGTCTCTGCAAATATGACTTGTTCCATCTTTTGTTCGTGCCATGGAGAAGCGGAATGTCAAAATGAGAAAACAAAACAAGTAAACCAAGCGGAAGAAGAAAATGGACAAAAATGAGAAACTAGACCATATTGTCATGTATAGGTGTGCCATTGATCTGGTTGGCGTATCAAATTTGACAACAACTAGTAGTACCGGTGTAGAAGTAATTATATATAGTCCGGCGTGCTCACAGTCCGGCTACAACGGTAAGGAATAGGGTACTCAATTCAGTTGACTCTTCACGCAACATTAGTTTCAAGCTTTATTTCGTTATCGTGTATGGAGCCCGGACTATGGCTCCCGCCGGACTATAGTTGCTTTCACACCGGTACTTATACTCCACAACAATGGTTATTACTAGGGCTTATAGTGTTCGAGGGCTTAAAATACAACCCCACGATTAATGTGTAAGAAATGCTCTTGCCTGCATTTATCATTGGTTGGAGGTAAATTATTTTACGAAAATCAGCGCCTTTAAAAACATTCAGCGGCCGCCATCTTGAATATCTTTAATTAGCCAATGTGACAATTAAAATTAGTATTAAATTATATTTCCAATACATTTTATGGCAAGGGAAGTAACAGTCAACTTGCATTCTAGGATTTGTATTTTTGGTTGCACTCTCAATGAAAAGTGCATTTTGTGATTTCCTACTTCAAAATGGCGGTCATCTTCGATTTCACTAATTATTCAAGCGTGACTCAAAATATACATTTGCATTTTAAGTTTCCTACCCAAAACAAACACAATTAGCACAGAAACACTAATTACCTGACCAATGGCGGTCTTCTTGGATTCTCAAATTGCACAAGTTTGCAATTTTACACCCACCTGGGTCTTCCATTGTAAACCTTGTAGGAGATTTATAATCACGCCTGAAAAATATTACAGAGGGGGGGATTTTGATCTCTGCCAAATCGGCCCCGCTGGTGGACTACCATACCTGTTTGTTGCCTCGAAAAAAACGTATTTGTAGGTTAAATTTACCACACGAAAAGTCACACAAAATATAAAAAAGATACGGAAGTAAGTAGGTGAATAGGTTTGGTTTTGTGAAAAAAAAACACGGGATTCGTAAGTAAGTTTAAATTTACCACACAAAAAAGTGTCACAAAAATTCTGAAAAGATACGGAAGTAGGTGAATAATGTCACAGACAATCATGCAATACACACCTTTGATTAAACTAATATAGAATCAACATAAGACTCATTCGTATTAGTAGTGAAGATGTACGCATAATTCATTAAGAAACTTTTTAAAATATGGCTTAAATGACACTTTTTTGGTTCTCATTGTACCTTTTTAAACCAATTTAAGGAATAGCCATACTCAATTTTGTATTCAACTTACTACTTTTAAGTCTTAACATCGACGTGTATCGGTGTATGCATATTCAGTGTACATGTATGTTCCAGAGTACAGATACGGTGCATACCTTCTATGTTATATGCATAGCCTACCATATTAGGCAATCGCCGAATTGAACATGCCCTCCAAAATACCTCGGAATGGATAATCTCCAAGTCATCTAAAGCCTTTCAAGGCAATTCGAGAGATGAAGAAAAAAAAAATGTTGATGGTAGCATATATTTAAACAGTAGCCTTTTTCAGAGGCCATCCACGTGCCATTAAAATTGTTTACACAATATCCGCGTGCCAATATCAGCGCACATGTCGCAGATGGCCGACCTCTGCGCTAGGATTGCATGGCAAAATTAGATTATAATGCAGCCATGTAATTTAGACGCAACGAAATAGTTATGTCTAGAATTTACACATTCTCATGAAGTCGTTATATTAATCGATTTCCGTGACTTTTGGACTCAATAAGTATTATGTAAAATTGTTGTTTCGTGAACGGACTGCTCTCTGTAACAGAACAAAACAAAAAAATACAATCGAGCAAACAAAAACACACAAACAAACAACATCAAGAAAACAAGCAACCAAACACAGGCACAAATCGCTTTGTTTACCATACAGAGCTTGATGGTACATTATCATTATCTCCAACACGCTTTTGCTAAATATACATAATATATAGACCACATACGGACACACACTCGCGCATCATGCACAGTCGCACATGTACCTATGCCAACTTTAGAAGAATGGAATATTCAATACTATTTTGAAACAAAATGATTAATTGTATAACACGAAGGAACAAGACTTTGATTACGGTTTCCCATTTGCATTTTCTGTGCTGTCCCTTAATCCTAAATAAAATCTGTTCTTCCGTCGCAAATAAACTGTCGTGCTATTTCATATGGAATATAATCTTAAGGTAAGCTGCTCACATGTGTTTGTCGCTTTTCAGTGACGGTCGACACTGCACTGGTTGAGCAGAGCACTTTGAATGCATTTTTCCAGAGACTTCAAGTCTACTCGGACACAGTGAGCAAAAGCTGTATGATATGAACATGGATTTTATTTTGTACATTATCTTGGTCTTGGATATTATTTTGCTTCATTTGCAAGGGCACGGTTAAGGGTATTAATCATTTTAAATGTTTTGTTAACTGTTTATTTAATTAGTTAGTCTCTCAAAATGGACAAAAAATTATGGAATATTTGTCTTAATAGTTGTCTATTTAATTTGTAATGCACTAGAAATGACAAATTAACGACAATTTCGTCATTCATAAATTTGTCATGCAATTTTAAAAAGTGAAATTTCATAAGCCATGAAAATATCTGTGATGATAAAAATTTATTTGAAAAGTTGATAATTGTTACTTGAACATTATGAAAACATGTTTAGCTTATTTTCTTGAATGATCAAAAAATTGAATTGCATGACACATTTGTCAAATAAGATCCTTTTCGTGACAAATTAATATTTACAGTGCAAGGGCAAAATAAATACAAAAAGGAAATCAAGCAGCAAATTAGATAATCTCTAGCATAATCAATAAAACACAAATATTTTTTTTAAATCTAAATTAAATCAGTTTATCTCACTTTTGAACAAAACAACAACAGCAACAACAACATATACGGTCATTTTAATACACCTCGCCGACTTTTAAATCGACAAGAGAAGGCAATTTATAAACGCACATGTATTCAATGAATGTCAGATGAGTCAATTCACATCACATCCTCTACTATCACGACTACATTATCTGAAATTCTGTTTCCGTTTTGTTTTTGATCAGTATTCGCTGTCCGATGCTATAGTTGTTCTTATTTAACCGTAAATGGATTGCCCGAAGGACTTCAATTGCACGACAGTAATTGTAGGTACAATCCAGGACAGACCCAGTATATTTCGTGTGTTGACGGATGTGTTGAACTGGAGTACAACGGTTCACTTACGGTCAAAGGTGAGTACATTCTACGAAAATATAATTATTTGATATCCAAACTCTTTATCAAGGTCGCTATAGTGTTTTTCAACACGTTTTCAACTTTAAACTAACCTATTAACAAGTTTAGTGTCTAGTCTGTGGTTCAGTGAAATGAATGTTTTCACACTGGAGGTACCTAAAATGTAACATTGTGTCAAACATTTCAACTGTTTAGAACATTTTGTAACTACTTCTTGATAAATTTTTTTCGATGTTTATCTCTACTGTTAAACAGAGATAAATTGAAATCCACCACTGTGTCTATGGGGGAATGTTAACCAGTTATATCATTTGGCACACTGTTACAAACCATAATGAACTGCGGCATTAATTGAAAAAAATCTGCAGTGTCATTGCTAGAATTGCACTCGCCATGTAGTGACCCAGGAGTGCCACGGTTTTGGGGTGTATAATAATTTTATAATAGGGGCTGTTTGATTTAGAGGTATCGGTGGAGTCAGGCGCGACAGAGCGCAGAGCTCTGTAGCCATGGCGCGATGTTCAAGGGTATTATGTTGATAGAAGTACTTTGCAGGGGACGTTTCTGAGTTTGAGTTATGCACAGGGATTTAACAGAAGATGAGTGAGTTGAAACTTCAATTTTTTCTTAATTTATCATGATATTACTACAGATCTTTGAACAAAGGTTAAGAGATGATTTTTTAGAATGTTACTGGGACGAGCTGCATAGTAAATGCATGTAGCAGTATCACAAATTACCGTTGGAATCCCCAATGCCAAATGAAGCAGATCGTGTCCTACCCTACCTGTACAGATTTCACATGTATAGTTGATAGTCTCACATCTGGATCGATTACGCTGTGACCAACAGAGATACAGAAGGCTTGCTGCTTTGCGTATTGTAGTTATATCACGGTACCGAGATGAAGAGTTGGGCAGTGTCAGGTACCAGGTACGGGTCAGGTATCAGATATCAGTTGGCTCTTCGGGGGCGACCGATATATATAAATCCGACTATGGTAAATCAGTATGTACATAACCTTCTGCCCAAAGTGCTATTATTTTTTTTCCAAAGACACCGTGAGTATGTTTCAAACAGTAGCAAAATTTACCTTTCCCTACTGATTCATAAACCGAAGTACGAGACGATAATCGTTTTTTTCCAATGTAGGATACGTACGTACATTTTTACCTGACTGGGTCCCCCGAAGCAAAATAATAAACCATCAATGCCGGAGTCATCAATCTTATTTTTCCAAAAAGGCTGTATTCCCATAATAAAATTCCTTTTTAAGATCCAACATCTGTATATTGTTCTTTAATAATGAATATTCAATTGTCCACGCAGACTGTGAAAAAGATGGGTCCATAAGTTTAAAAACTGAAAATCACAGTCAGCCGGCTAATACCCTTACCGTGGATGAATGAGCAGACGGATCCCCGTCTTAGTTCTAGCAGGCTTACAGCCCCTGCGCGCGGCTGAGGGGTTTATGCGTCTAGACGAAATGGGAGAACCGCTGGTGTTTCATTTAACCTGCGTGTCCTAAAATTTGTGTTTTAAGGGATTTTTACTTCCTGCACATTTTTTGCTCGTTTGTTGTTTTTTTACTCTTTGTCTTCTCTCCTCACCTCTCTACCTCTATCCCGTCTCTCTTTTCGCGTCCGTCCACCTCCTCTCTCAAACACACACACACACACACCACACAACACACACACACACACAAATACACACACTCTCTCTTGACGCCGCCTTAGAAGGTGCAACGAGGAGATTTCAATATCAGGTGTCCCTATAAAATGAAAGTACTGTTTTGCCCTGATGTAAAGCTTTCCAGTAAAAAGTATCCCCATCTGAAAGGAGTTGAGTGAGAAATGTTTCTGGGTACCAAAAGTTCTAAGTCATATAGGAGCAAATACGAGTCAGCCTATGTTTTACATTGAACTATAAGCAAATCAAGATCACCTTTTTCTCTTTTTAAGGGAAATTTCTGTAGCCAAATACAAGGTAAGACATCTATGGGTCTAATATATATGAAATTACTATTATGACACCAATAGTTGGGTGTCTCAAAAAAATCTCTCGTTGCCACCTTTAACAGTTGACACGTATGGTTTTGTAAGTCTTTAATATTTGAATGAAGGGAGGTAAATCACTTACTTAATGAACAACAATGGATAGGGGATAGAGCAGCATCTAGATGGGCCTCATATAATTTTATCCTTATTTGTTGGGAATTGAATAGACGGAGGAAGGAATAGAAGAAGGAATTTAGGAGTTGACCCCCCAAATCATTTATTACTGTTTTGGGTAGTATTGATAACAGAAAACACACAGTAAACTTGTAGAAGAAATCTGTGACAATGAAAGTGAGAAAAGAAAGGAAAGAAACATGGGAAAATGCGCAATCATGTTTGAAAATAAATAACTAGATCTGGAGACAGATCCGAACACAGTCGAGGTAGTGACCTTTGACCCTAAATGAAATTTTGATCTCGAAATTATTTTAGCCATTATTTCATATAGGAGGATTACTTTCAAATGTCAGCTCAATCGGAGATTTGAAAATCTGACCCTTTGACCTCTTAATGACCTTTGACATCAAAATATTTTCAAACATGTTTAGAATGTCACAGGATCTTTCAGTAAAAATTCAGCTCAAAGGGGATACCATTTTGAAAAATCTGACCTGTGACCTCTTAATGACCCTTTGACCTCGAAAAATATTTTCAACATGTTTAGAATGTCATCAGGATATGTCAGTCAAATTTCAGATTAATCGGATACGCAGTTTGAAAATTTTGACCTTTGACCTATTGGACTTTGACCTCGGAAAATATTTTCAACATTTTTAGAATGTCATAGGATCATTCAGTAACTTTCAGCTCAATCGGAGCATTTGAAAAATTGACCTTTGACCCTGGATGACCTCCATTGACATATATGGAATTTATAACATTGCATCTGTGCAGGTTAGCAACATCTACCACCTTGCAGATTGTAGATATGATTTTTTGAAGATATTTAACACTCAGGCCGGAATGCCCCTTAATGACATTTGATCGTCATGCTGGGCATAACTTTAATGGAAGGGTCCCGAGCTGCGTCATATCCATCGGTCACGTCACCATGCAATTTCATCTGTAGGAGGAGTAGCATATTTGGTGAATTAATTGTGTTTGAATCAACGTTTTTGGTCTTGACCTTTACGTGGACCTTTGGACCCCCCAAACAAAAGTCGGGTCAACAATGCGGGAGTGGTCATTGTGTTTGTTCCAGTCCTGTCAACATTGATGAAAGTATGGGGCAGAACGAGCAAAATGAAGTTTGACCGGAAGTTGACGAAAGAAAGAAACCTTACAGGAAACCAAACAAGCACAGTCGAGCCCCTCGACTGTGCAAAAACAATATACTCTCGCTAGCTCGAAGGACTTATAGTGTGGCTTCCGATGGGATTGCTAACACTTCAAGGTCGTCCATGCGTAAACTTTACAAAATGGTCAGATTTTGTTAAAACTGGTCTCAAATTGTTCAGGGCATTACAATCAACGTGATGAAAAAGAAAATGTATTCTGAATATGTGTTTGGAAGTTAAATATGTGACTTCCAGACTTTGGCTTGTAACTTCCAATAGGCCCAATACAGCCCGGTCATACTTTTCATTCTAATTAAATAACAAAATGTATCTAATGTGTATGTTATAATTTACAAACAGACGAATAATTTGACACCATTTTTAAAACAATCCAGTGGATTTTAAAATTTACCGCCATCGTGACCTTGAACTACAACCCGCAGATGGGACAAACTATATATTTTTTCTTTATATAGTTAAAACATGATGAACATCTTGGTTTACATTTTTTACACATTCTGACCCTTTTCATAATGCGGACTCCTGTGTAAACCTTGCCTCCTATTCCACTGCTTTCTGGTTGGTACATTTCCTTCGATTTTTAGCATGTTATTCCAAATCTCACATACTACTAATATCCTTTTGAATACCAAGTATAATGAGGTTGTGACCCGTCTATAAGATGAGTGAGAACGTGGAGACTCAACTTGTCAATTTAAAGCACATTTGATGAAAGTGTATTACAGGGAGTTAAAGCGATACACAACATTTGTATACATTTTTGAGATAAGACCACCAACATGTTATGCAGAATGCTGACATAACATTAAAGGCTGACTCAGAGATTTCCTGAGGAGGGCGCCCTCAATTTTCAAACAAATCGTGTTTTTTTGCATGTACCTTATGCTTGTCCATATACTAATCACTGTGTGAAATACCTAAGTTAAAATCGAAGTCCTTCATATAGAAAATCACATCTTTGTTATAAATTTCCGGATCCACAGTATCATATGGCATTGTATATACATAAATGTTTACTGCATGAAAACGAAAAATCTGATTCATCTCAAACTTTGGAATTCAGCATTTCAGGTGACTATCTCTAGTTCTAGCTTATACTCAGAAAAATTATATTTTCGAAATCACTGAGTCCGCCTTTAAACTGAGACACTACTTTCAAGATTTCATGATAAACTCTTGAAGGTACTGTGAGAAATACACATAAGGCATTATTATATTTAATTTCTTTATAACTGGCTATTTATCTAAATTTGGGAAAATGGATATCGGTTTGTACTTTATTTCTATTTTACATCTCCAAATATGGCTTCATGTATACTTGTAATACCTAATCGGTTTTGAAGTGTTAACAATTTTGTATAGTTTTGGTCATTTCTCTCGATATTATTTGAACCCCTTCCTGTGTAATAGTGACATTTATTCGGTTTCAAATTACGTTTGACGTTTAAAAAGGAGTGTCTTGCCCAGGGAAACAAACAAGTTGACTGCAGCTGGGCTCTAACTTCCCTGGCCCTTCTTATTTTCTAATGGTATATAGGTATTATGGTAATCGTAAAATATTTTGACTTATGTTATCTTTACCATAATTTCCAGGGAAAGCAACTCATTCAGAATTCATCGAAAGAAGCTGCAACGTATACGGACTGGAGCAGAATACTTGCATTGAGGGTATGGTGTTCAGCAACTGGATGCGTGATATATTGAATACTGGATCTTTTGTAGATGAAACTTCAGTTCCAGACTCATTTTTTGATATGGTTGAATATGATGGATCTGCATGTGCCTGTACTGGAGACTACTGCAATAGCGGCCATGCCTCAAAACCTTTGATATTATTTTGGATAACATTTATAATGTTGGTGTCCTTCAATTCATCATAATTATTACTGATTTTACAGATGTCATCTTTTTTATAACCCTCGTCTACCGAAAGGGGGGGGGGGTCAGGTTTTCCCCGGCTTTCTTGGTGCCAAATTATTTAATGTAATTGTCAATTGACATTTTCCGCTCCTTTTCATCCAAAAACAAACATCCACCGGGGTATGGGTAAGATACAGGGTGATCCCAAAGTGATGGATAGGGGAGTGGCAACCACCTCCCCTTTCGGGAGAGAAGTACCAAATGCCTAGCACAACATAAAAACATCACATGCACTTGATTTTGATGCCAATAGATAGCTATGGTCCTCCTCTTTCCATTGATACCAAAATGGTCTCAAATTGTTCAGGGGCATTACAATCACACGTGATGAAAAAGAAAAGTATTCGAATATGTGGGGAGTAAATATGTGACTTCCAGACTTTTGGCTTGTAACTTCCAATAGGCCCAATACAGCTCAGTCATATTTTGCATTATCGAATGTGTATGTTATAATTTACAAAACAGGAAGCATAATTTGACCCATTTTGTAAAACAATCCAGTGGATTTTAACATTTACCGCCATCGTGACCTTGAACTACAACCGCAGATGGGACAAACTATATATTTTTTTCTTATGATAGTTAAAACATGAGAACATCTTGGTTTACATTTTTTACACATTCTAACCATTTTCATTTAATGCGGAATACTGTTGTGTGGTAAAACCTTGCCTCCCTTCCACTGCTTTTCTGGGTGGGACATTTCCTTCGGATTTTAGCATGTTATTCCAAATCTCCCAACTACTAAGATCATTGAATTACAAAGTAGTATGAGGGTTGTGACCCGTCTATAAGATGAGTGAGAACGTGGGACTAAACTTGTCAATTTTTTAAAGCACAATTTGAGGAAAGTGTATTACAGGGAGTTAAAGCGATACACAACATTTGTATACATTTTGAGGAAAGCACAACAACAGGCATGTTATGCAGAATGCTGACATAACATAAAGGCGGGACTCAGAGATTCCTGAGGAGTAGGCGCAGACCCCCCTCATTTTTCAAACAAGCGTGTTTTTTTTGCCTTGTACAGATGCGTGTCCCTTGTATACTAATCCACTTTTGTGAAAATACTAAGTTAAATCGAATTCCTTCTATAGAAAATCACATCTTTGTTAAAATTTCCGGATCCACCAGTATCATATGGCATTGTATATAAATAAGTTTACGGCATGAAAAACGAAAAATCTGATTCATCTCATAACTTTGGCATTCAGCATTTTAGGTGACTATCTCTAGGTTCTGTTATACTCAGAAAAATTATAGTTTCGAAACACTGAGTCCCGCCTTTTTTAAACTGAGACACTACTTTCAAGTTTCATGATAAACTCTTGAAGGTACTGTGAGAAATACACATAAGGCATTTTATTATATTAATTTCTTTATAACTGGCCAGTTATCTAGATTTGGGAAAATGGATATAGGTTTTGTACTTGATTTTTTTTTAATTTCCCCCAAAAAAAGTGTTAAAAAATTTGTTTAGTTGGGTCATTTCTCTCGATATTATTTGAACCTTCCTGTGTAGTAGTGACAGGTATTCGGTTTCAAAGTACGTTTGACGTTTAAGACGGTAATATACTAAGTGTCTTGCCCAGGGTCACAAACAGTTCTGACTGCAGCTGGGCTCTAACTTCCCTGGCCCTTCTTATTTTCTAATGTATATAGGTATTATGGTAATCGTAAAATATTTTGGACTTATGTTATCTTTACCATAATTTCCAGGAAAGCAGCTCATTCAGAAGTCATCGAAGAAGCTGCACGTAATACGGGACTGGAGCAGAATACTTGCATTGAGGGTATGGTGTTCAGCAACTGGATGCCCCCCCCCGCGTGAATATATTGAATACTGGATCTTTTGTAATGAAACTTCATTCCAGACTCATTTTTTGAATGGTTGAATATGATGGATCTGCATGTGCCTGTACTGGAGACTACTGCAATAGCGCCATGCCTCAAAACCTTTGGATATTATTTTGTCACTTTTTATAATGTTGGTGTCCTTCAATTCATCATAATTATTACTGATTACAGATGTCATCTTTTTTATAACCCTCGTCACCGAGTGGGGGGGGTCGGTTTTTCCCCCCGTCTTTTTGTCCAAATTAGGTTTAATGTACTGTCAATTGAAATTTTTTCCCGCTCCTTTTCATCCAAAACAACATCGCCCGGTGTATGGGTAAGATACAGGTGGATCCCAAAGTGATGGATAGGTGAGTGGCCACCACCTCCCCTTTCGGGCGAAAGTACCAGAATGCCTAGCACAACATAAAAACACACATGCACGTTATTTTGATACCAATAGATAGCTATGGTCCTCCTCTTTCCATTGATACCAAAATGTACCACATGCCTAGCATACGTCACAATGACGTCCATAAAGTTCGCATGTTAGCAATATGGTCTTTCCATAGACACACCATTTTTCTCCAAAAATGTTAGGAAATCCGATTTTCATGCGGTTTTTGCTCTACTTGATGGCAATTACTAGTTTTAAAATATGAAGAGCATTGTAGTTCTATAGTAATGTTTTTGAGTCCTAAAATTGCGAATATCAATTTTCCACCTATATTCAGTTTTTCATACTTTCATCAACATATGACTATATTGACCGTTTAAAATGGGGTATGTGGTACTTTTTTGAACCAATGAATAAGAAGAAACCTAATCTACCCCGGGGACCCAATTACAGGAACGTATGGTTCAGTACGAAAATCCACAGGGGGACCCCCCACCCATTCGGGAGTTTTTGTGTACAACAAGTGGGGGGGGGCTTCCATGGTAGACAGGGTTTAAGGATGACGATTAAGGCTTCTGGATGAAGCAAGATCACCAATGTGACTCTTCTTAAATTTGCTGCTTATGTTTCTTAAAAAGAAAATGTTGCATTACCACTTAAAGGGGCATTTGTGATCCTAGCACCAAGTTTTCGTTTTAATATTCCATTAGATATCCTCAAGAAACGTTATTTTTAACTTTTTTGGTTAATCTCTGATAGGCTTTTTAATAATAATGCACAAGGTCTTCCACCTTTCGATTAGCGGCCATCTTGCCGGGAATGGCAAAGTCCATTCCAAAATTTCTGGAGACATGCCATGTTGGATATGTATGCATAAAGTATGGTCACAACTTCGAATAGTCACAAGTACTTTGAACGTCCGGTCATTAAAATTGATCTGAATGACGAATCCTACGAGAACTAACACCTTTTGTTATTAGGGTATCATGTGAGGTGAAAGACCTCTATGTATTGCATGTGCCCCACAGGCCCTTAAGAGGTTGCAGACCTAACGTCTAACGCGAACACCAATTCTTTCGCCTGTCCTATTCAAATCACTCTCCTGGATAATATTACAATAAAAAAGTAAAGTCGCGGTGCAGAGGGCAAGCTCGTGCGCGGATTGCCCATCTCTCTTTCCTTAGCGTTTGGGCCAGGCTCCTCCTTATTATGTTTGGCTGTGGGGGTTCGCCACTCCTCCCGCACACGAGTCCTGTCACTTGACCTCAGCATTCAATGCTGGTACCATTTATACCCTGGGTGAGAGGATTAATTAAGGTAAAGTGGCCTTACTCAAGGGCACAACAACGTTTGGCCGCAGTGGGACTCGAAGCTCACACCTTGGATTGCGCGACGAGCGCTCAATCCCACTGACACCACGTGCCCTATAAAAGTACAAAGATTTAACAATAGACAGGAATAAGAATAGGCGTTCGCATTAGACGTTTATGTTCTTTGCAACCGCCCACCTGTTGTTGTAATTTCTGTCCATCTGGCGGACAGAAATATAAAAGTACAAATATTTCTCAATTGAGAAGATTTGCACTATATAATAAAGAACATCTCATTCTTATAGTGGCTTGCTCTTTTAATTTGTAGATGTAGTTGTAGAGAAAGTGGTTTAAAATCGTCCCGTATAAGGAACTATACAAAGTCCTTAACACTTAAATTTGTGTTAACACGCAACAATGGGCACCAATTTTGTATTGAAGTTAATGAAGTTTTTGTTGGATCACGTGACCATAATGATATCTATTTTGTTAAAAATTAAGTAACTTTTGCTTGTTACTAATTACTCATATTGTGCATAGAAAAAATACCGTTGTTTTTCTGAAATATAAGAATGTGAGTATTTCAAAATCAATTCAATTTTTAAGCCTGATTTGCTTTTAAAGACTCCTTTTTCGTTTGACTTCAACAACCGTGACCAACCTTTATTTGACACAATGGAAACATACCAAAAATGGAGACATATTTGAGGTTAGTTTAATACTAGGCTATTAATTATAATCAGTGTAAAATCATTTGGCCAAATAAAAAAAGCCTAGGGTTGAAAATAAAAATTTTACACGTGCCCCATCGACGGGCCTCAATCATGGGACTCCTATGAGTAAACTCTGGTAACTTAGTAATCAATTAAGAAATTGGAGTTTTTTTTGCTGAAATTGATACAGAAATAATTTTGATGTTACATACTTCCTAATTGTCACAGATAATGTGTCAAATGTAGAAAAAGCAATAATGGGGAACATGTAAAAAATGGGGGTAATGTTGTACAGGTTCAGAGCAAAAGAGGTCTATTGTATTTTGAAGCCTACACCCACTTTTCATCTGCATGAGATAAAAAAAGTATAAATTTATCATATCTATCGGTCATTATTTTCAAGGATTATAGGCTCAAAACGGGTCAAGGTCATCCTGGGGTATCCTTTCAGAGTGCGCCGATTTGACGAAACCAGTCTCATATTGTGTATGTCCTATCCTGCATTTGTAATTTTAGTATGTAAAATTAGCAATTGTAAGGGTTAATGACCCCGACTAGATATGTAGACTCAGTTTACATTTTTGCCTCTATTACATGGCCAAATGGTGAATGAGTGGCAATATTATATTTCCTGTTCCTTCTGGACTATATGAAGAATTTTGGACCATTTGGAAAAACCGAGTCATTCTAAAATGTTCCCCAGGATGACCGTGAAACTTAATTGCCCTATAACTAACCTAAACCCACAGATATGGCAACTATACCTTTTTTTAATCCTTAGGACATGGCCAATAATTTCGTAGACATTTAGTACAATTATACTTCACCCTTTACACACACCTGCCCCCTCTTGTTCTCCGCTACTTTTACTTCTAGATATATTACTTTGAAATGATGAGAGAATAACATAACACCAAAAGTCGTTTCTGTTGCAATTATTTTGAGGTTATTATTTTATTATTTATTTATTATTTTATTTAATTTTCTTGTACTAACTGTGATTTGTGCCAAAACGTTTATGATATATTGCTGAAATATTATAAAATAACTGGATAGCCTGTGTATTGAATCAAATCTAAATTTCTGTGTAAGAAACACAGAATGAAAACAGAATGAAAGAAAAGGAAACTTGCCTTGATAATCTTTAAATACTGCCGACCTTAACAAATCAGAATTCCTCTTCTGTGTCTTGTTCATTATGCTACATGTCACGAGTTTAAGGAATAGTACACCAGAATCCAACATTGTTGATTAAACGGACCAAATATCAATAAATATCTTAAAAACTTAAGCCACGATAACGATGGTTTTGTTACGCAGTACTTTTACAGCAGAGTAACCTTCCTAATTAAAATAAAGATATCCGCAAAAAGATCACATATTGCGCAATTTCTTTACTTAAGTACGGTGCAATATTTAACTGTTTTTCAGGAATAAATTACAACTCTTTAATTCTTCCCTTAATTTGTTTTGATTACAAGAGAAGAAAATAAAACAAAGTTTAAAAGAATGAAAAAATATAAATATTTAAATACAAAAAAGTGCAATTAAATAACATACACAAGCAGTCAAAATAGTTTTGAATGTCATGTTCTTTCAAAGTAGAACATGCTTGTGAGGATAACCCCCAAACATCTAACACGTAGTGTAACGCAACACTGGCAGCTGACTATTCTCTGATGTAGAGCACGTTAGAATAAGACCGTTGCCAGATCAACTGGCTCACGCTAACTTTGGTTCGAGCAACTGATCACATTGATCACAATACAAATCCTATGGCAAATCATAATTCGGAACAGGTGCATGAGCCAAGGCGTGAGCCAGTAACCAATGGATACTAACGTGCACTACATCAGCGAATACTCGATTCATCTGCTATTTGACCCCGTACCATTCTTGCGGAGGTGAAAAATTCAATGAGGCGCAGGGACTTCTGTTAATCATGTTATTGTGAGGAATGTTAAGGCCTGAAATACACTATTGTGCGTTCCCATACATGAATGAAATTGTATTTAGTGGCAGGTGAGTGAGTTATATGACCGGAGTGTCCTCCAAGATAATCCGGTGTGGCACGTGCATTTGAATTCTTTCATTTTCTCTCTCCGACTTAATTGAATAGGTCCAAAACTCCAGGGGGACGAACGTATCAACGCGAATCGACTATAATTAGACTGTTACAACCTATCATTCAAGAAGGGTCTTTATTGATATTGAACATTTTGATTTGATTAATGAAAATCTTTATTATGTAACCTTTTGGGACATGCTTTACAATAGATGCTTGTGTCAAAATTATTATATAGGTCTACGGTTTTATTTTCGTCATCATTTATTATTATTAAACAACGCTATCGACAGGGTAATTATATTTTGATTTGAATGTATTATTGTCACTCACTTCTAAGTATATGTATTGAAATCCAGCTAATTTTTTCACCTGCTGCATATGGATAATGGATATTGCCGATGACACATAAGTATGCTTCTCCATGATTTCATCTAAAAGATAAAGTCCTGGTAGACGTTTCATATAGAATTCCCATTGATGCAAATGAGGTATTACAATTGATTCCGTCATGCGCTGTATGACGTTGTGTAGTAGTGCTTGACGGAATGAATTGCAATACCTCATTTGCATCAATGGGACTTCTATATGAAACGTCTACCAAAGTCCTCGGGTCAACTTAAGCTATGTGTGAATGACATCAATCCTTATGTGTGTAAAACAGTATTGCATGTCTTATTTCGTTTCTCGAATGCTTCACTGGTTTCTTCAGTGATTTTGCATCCTGTATCTACTGCATTTCTGATGTGAATGATTCACCATGTCTTTGTACATTAATAATTATTATGCCGCTTTCGCTTCCAACGCCGTAAGCAACGCTATTAAAATATGCAAATACATGGATCGCAACACATTAGAAGCAATTATTCACGCCTCTGTGAAAATTGACAGTTACAGTAGCATCTTGTTTGAACTTCGCAGAGCTGCAGCGATGACCCGTAGGTGGGTGGGGGTGGGGTGCAGGGGTGCAACCGTACCCCCATTAACCAAGGGTTAATTCCGTGTGGTACCAATGCATACAGTATATAATTATGTAAATATTTACATTTCGTACGTAAATTTCCGCTACGCCAATCTATCCTGGCTACGGGCCTGCCCCAGCGGATGGATGTTGTAACTCTTTCAAAATTAGTGCTCATTATGAACAACGTGCATTGGTTTTGTGTTCAATAGCTGAAACGGTATAGAACAACTTCCTTTTCCTCATATTTGAAAGCCAATTCATCGTGATATGTTAGAGAATATTGATTTTGATAAAAATAGCAAACAGTGGAACAAAACCCAATTTTTTGTTTGAATGTTAATGTTAACTTTTTCCTCACGAAACTCTCGAACAATCTTTTTATTCACCATCCGACTGAAAGACTTTCCAGATTAATCTGACCTCCTACTCAGACTTATAATGCGACTTAATTTACCTTTAAAGTAGGAAGTATTTGTATCGTAAGTTTGATCTTCCCGTGTTATATGTAAGTTTTGTTATTTCCCACTTTGAGATGAAAATCCTACATAAATGTATATTACTACAGGGTGTATTAGCATAAAATGTACTTCATATAACATGAGAAAACACGATTGAGTACAAATCCTAAAGCTCAGCGCCTTTGCTACCTGAGAGGTTTTGTCCAGAAGTTATGAAAGATTAAAAAAAGTATGTCAAATGTCAATTGCATCACTCTTCAGGAATTTCGAATATCAAACCGGTTCACTCATGATAACATTACAACTCAACTATGTTGTATTGATTGTTTGCAGTAAGTATAGTCAGATTCTTATTCATGCCACTTCGTTAAACGTTTTTGACGATTCCATTTATTCTGAGAGGTTGTATGCTTCCACAGGAAAATCAATACAACCTTTACCTGGCGTGAATAGAGGTCATTTTTTGCATATGACTTCACCTTGTATTTTAAGGATTCCTCGAATTACAACGTAAGAACAATTAGTCGACTGCATGAAACCTTTTAATTTCACAGCATCCGCTTGTATACATCAAGAGATTAAACAAAATGGAATGAAACGAAATGGTGTCAAACACATTTGCGTCATTTTCCTGGTGATTCAGCACAGCTATCAGCACTTTGTGCGCAATGAATTGCATTGCAGGGAAAGTGGTATACTTTGGACATGCAGTCAATGAAATACTTGTGAAACGTTAATGGGATTTTAATCTGTTTGAACAATTGATTTCAGTGTAGTCGCCCGATTAACCTTATGGCGGGCACTGTAGAAGGCGCTGGTCAGAGTTTGTGAATCTTTTGAATTTCCCTAGAATTTCACGGGTTTTGTCCGCCATTCTGCATATTGTTGAGGGGCTCAAATTTGCTCATTAGATGGAGTTGTATCTTTGCCTGTATGACATAGTTTGGTGCTTTTGTCACAAAATGTTCTCGTACAGAAGTGTGTAATATTTTTAATATATTTGGTCAAATAATTTTAATTTAGTATTTTTGAAACACTCTGTAAAAACCGTTTTAAGATCAAATATTCAATGTCTTGTATAACATTGGACATTTACTTAATGCTAAAAAATGAATATAACACATAAAATGTGAAGTAATGTTTTGTAAATGATCGCATAGCACAAGTTTAATGTTTGTATTAATGGAGAATGTATGTGGGTGTTTTCACAGTAACGGTTCTGCAGAAATTAATTTTCCTATTTTGAAGAATGTGGACATAGTGATTTATATATATAAAACCTTTCACATAATTTACGGGTATCGGTAAGGAGAGATAAAAAGTGAAATATTCTTGTGTTCGTGACCACATTTTTTTATTCTATAACAATATTTGTGCTCTAAATGTTCATTTTCTTTGGATAAAATGGTACCATTTGAAATATTGATTTTAGAAATAGTGGTATGAATAAGTACCCAGAATAATAGTAAATGAGTTTTGAAAGGTCTGTTTGTAAAACTGAAAGAACATTACACTGGCCCCAACCCAAAATTTAAAACATCACCGAGTGTTCCTATTTGCGTAAGAAAGTGGATTCGGTTCAATTGACAATAACGTTGAAGCATTGGCTTAGTAAACAATTGCTGCACAATGCTTCAAATGAGGGCAAAAGTCGTAACTGATATTTTTGGCGAAATTGAGTTTATGTATTATGAAAAAGAGTACATCATTACGCACATTTTGATATATAGTATATTTCAACTGACACTCTCAATTTACAAGTTATTAGGCTAGATAGGCCCAATTTGGTGTAGATACGACTTTGTTAATACACTCAACGGAACAAATCACGTGTGCAATTTCGCCATCTTTATGTTCTAACTACTTAAGTGGGAAATCACATAGTCATAATATACTTACAATAATACATTTTTATCCTGTGTAATAATAATTTTCATTCTAAAACTCACTTCTAAATGAAACACAAAAATGTAGATGTAGATGTTGCACTCCCACGACAAGATGTGAATATTTTTTTCTAATTATACACCAGCTATTGCTCCCATTTCATCTAGTCACTACATGGCACAGTGTTCAGTCTAACTCAGGTGCAATTCTCGCAATGTACGTATACAATGCACATTTTTCAGATATAGCCGCAGTTCGTAACGGTTGTAACAGTCTGTTAAACGTTACAACAGTTAACATTCCCCTAGACCACTGTAGGATATTTTTCAGAACATTAAGGTAGAAAATTAATATTTCTTAATTTATATCTTACCAATAGAGATCAATATTTAACAAAAACGTAATCAAGAAAGTAGTTTACAAAACTGTTTGAAATGTTTGACATAATGTTACATTTTAGGTACCTTAACTCTGTGAAAAACAAAACCCATATCATTTCATGCGTATTTCGTGTAGTCAGTGTTTTATTATGTGAACTGAGCACAGCTAACCTAATTGTTGTAATATTATGTTCTTGTGAAAGGTATGTATACCATACGGTTGTTTACAATTTGTGATAATTAAAACATAATTTATAATTAACAGTACATGTGTTGTATTCAGTGTTTAAGAGGACAAGGTTGATTACCGTTTGCACGCTACACGTTTGCATACAATAAAAAGGACCGACCGAGCGAACGTATGAGTTTGAGAGAGAGAGAGAGAGAGGGAGAGAGGGAGATAGAGAGAGGTGTAGGTGAGTGAGTGAGTGAGCGAGTAAGTGATGAAGAGAGAGAGAGAGGAGATACTGCGAAACAGAGATAGAGAGAGAGACCCACAGGGAGACAGAGAGAGAAACTGCGTCGACATTTTACATCAAGACTATTGTCAAATAAGTAGGAGTGATTTCAGTAATGGTTCTCTTCATGATGTGTCAATATTGTTCTATTTTTCTATTGCGAACTGGCTGTGTAAGTCTTGGTGTATGGGGAAATACATTTATTACATTGTGTGCTCACTGTCAGCAATTAGCCGCGCAGCCGTGTTTGTATTCTGCCCACCTTACTTAACGCTCTTCAAACTAATTACTTGTTTAGCATGTTCGCAATCTCGGTACCGTACCATTTTAAAAAAGATGCAAAGGCAGACTTTAAAATGAATGCAAACTGAAAGGTTTATTACAATCATTACACTTTTTTCACTAGCAGCTCCTAATACATGTCAATTTCATAGAAATGTTAACACTGAACCAATAAAAAAACCTTACATTTCTGTCACTAACTATAATAAATGTAAAGTATCACACCGACCTAGTTCGAAGTCTGAACACGAGATACTTCTGTCTCTAAAATATTATTTTTCATTTATAGAGACACGGTCTGGCACTGCAAGGGTAAAATGAAATCCACAAGCACTTTACGCAGTCCAATATATTGCAAATTATCTGTCGGGTTTCAAGAAAAGCTTAGTAGAATATACGAACATCTGGTCAATTCAGTAATTCACGGTAAATTCAAGGTGGCGGTTGTTTAACTTAATATCAATGTGAATTAAAATGTGGGTACGCAGCAACCATTAACATTGTTAACGGCTTGTAGTAAAAGGAAATTTAATACATTCACGTAGAGCTGTCACTGTGTTTTCTGTTTTTGTCTATTACATACTTTGCGAAGGACAACCACCCTTGAATTAGCCGTAAGCCATACCCTTGAGTAACGGATTTAAAACTGAATAACCGACAAGAACCCTTACACTGTACTTTACTTCGAAAAAAAATAATATAAGAAATATCTGATTAGAGAACAGATCAGACGAAGGAGAAATAGTGAACTCAAGCTGTATTGCGTTGCATTGTGATATCGTTGTCTTTTGGGACGGTGTTGTCCCCAACGCTTTTTTTTCACAATGAATCAAGTTCTTATACGTCCCTTCGGACCACTATCTTACACAAACAAGTGTATCAGATGAGGATGGGAAGTCACATCTAACACTTTAAAATTTAAAACAATAACATGAAATCTCACAACATCGATGTGTTTTTTCAGACAGCACCATGACGGTAGACAATTGTCTAGACTTTTTGTCAGGTTGTACACATTTGTCTACCGTCATGAAATATGTCTGTAAAAATAATTGTAAGATTTTTTTAGATGTTAAAGTGTTGACTGTGCTCTGTCTATTTCTCTCTCTTTCTCTCCCCATCTCTCTACAACATATATCCTTAACCTCCCGTAACACTTAAGTGTCCAAAATTTGATTTTTTCCCGATTTCTCGGTTATGCAATGAAATTTGCCAAGGAGTTTGTTTGCTATTTGTCTGATTTATGAACACGCTTCCCCTGATACTCATAAATACACAGATAAATGCAAATTGTTTTCGGAAAGTGACAATTTCAATTGGCCATAGGTCCAAGGTCGAGTTCGGATTTTTTATTATCGGTATGTGGTTCTTAAGTGACCCCGATTTACTTGTGTTAGTTTCATGATCAAACTCCCAAAGGAAAGTGGTTATCTGGGTTGGGACCCTAGCCCCCCCCCCCCCCCCCCCCCCCCCCCGCTTGGGCACCAACAGCAGCTTTTTAGCTTGGGCACGTAGGTGTTAACTATATTTTCGCACTTTTCAAAAATCATGGAGCAGACCCTTGCTTTGTTTTTAGGGGAAATCGCCCCTAGATCAATAAAATGTCGACATTTATATAGCGCCTTTCACAATTTCTTTTTTTATTTATTTATTCATTTGGCAGACACAGCAATAAACAATACAAAGATCAGTAATGAAAAAAATATATAGAAATAAAAAATGAAACCTTATGAGCTGCCAGGGAGTGCTGAGAAGCACAAAAAGCACTGTCACCAAAGGTGCAGCACTCCCTACTCAGAAGATCCCAAGACAACATAGAAATTCATACATCAAAATAATTGCACACATCAAAATATTGCACAAAGTTCCAAAAATTAAACTAGACTATGCAAAAACAAATAATTAAGACCAAAGGTTGATATAGTACAAAATTAAAATATGCTAAAAATGTACATGAATGTGTGTGTATGTGAGTATGTGTGTGTGTGTATGTGTATACGTGTGTCTATGTGTGTGTATGTGTGCATGTGTGTGTATGTAGGAGCTATCTTTGTTATGTGTATGTGTCACAATGCCTGTGTGAAAGTAAATGTACAGTGCATGCAAGTGAGGTAAATGAGTGTTATGTGAGTGTATTGATAAAAAACCCTAGATTTTCTTAAAATGTTCCCTTAGAAGAGTTTTAAAAGAACTAATACTGCAAGTGGTGAGTGAGATTCTAATGAGACGAGGGAGAGTTAACCAGATAACAGGGAAGCTGACAAATAGGCTATTTTTGTAGGCATCGGTTTTTGGAGTGACATCTTGTTTGAAAGTAAGATCATCTGTGTGTCTTATATTGACACTCCATCTGGAAAAATGAAAGACATAGTTTTTTTATTAGACACGAACATGCAAATGATACTGATAAATAGTCCCTTCTAAACTTCAGCTTAGAAAGATTAAGACTACACAATCTGTCATCATAAGACTGTTCCCCCCTGCGTTGATCTAAAATCAGCCGAGTAGCCCTATGCTGAATTTGCTCTAATTTCTCAATATTGCATTTACGGTACACATTCCACACAGCCCGTCAAAGCCATACCCTTGGATACGGATTTAAAACTTGAATGAACCGAACAAGACCCTTCAGTAACTTTTGGACGTTCGAAAAAAAAATATAGAAGGAACTTCCGACTGAAGATGAAGACTAGTCAGAAACAAGGAAAATAGTGAACTCAAGCTGTATTGCGTTGCATTGTGATAACGTTGTCCCTTTTTGGGGGACGGTGTAATGTTCCCCAAAACGGCTGTTTTTTTTTTTTTTTTTTTTTTTTTTTTTTTTTTTTGTTTTTTTTTTTTTTTTTTTTTTTGTTGTTTTTTTTTTTTTTTTTTTTTTTTTTTTTTTTTTAAAAAAAAAAAAAAAAAAAAAAAAAAAAAATTTCCAGTTTTTACTCCGTTTCCCTTTTTCCCCCCCCCCCTTTTTTCCCGGAAAAAAAAAACCCCCACTAAACAAAAAAAACACAACAAAAAAAAAAACAAAAAAAACAAATCCCCCCCCCCCTTTACCCAAACAAAAAACAAAAAGGGTTTGGGGTGGGGGGGGGGGGTTTAAAAAATTCAGATGAAGGAAGGGAAGTCACACTAACACTTTACAATTTAAACCTAACCATAATCTCACACCATCGATGTTGTTTTTTTTTTCAGACAGCACCAGCAAGAACGGGTAAGACATTGTTCTAGACTTTTTTTTTGTCCAGGTTTGTAACACATTTGTCCCCTACCGCCATGAAATATGTCTGTAAAAATATTGTAGATTTTTTTTTTTAGAGTTTTTAAGGTTGACTGGGGCTTCTGTCCCTAATTTTCCTCTTCTCTTTCCTCCTTCCCATCTCCTTCACAACGTAACTATCCCTTACCTCCCGTAACACTACTAAGTTCCAAAATTTGATTTTTTTTTCCCGATTTCCTCGGTTTAAGCAATGAAATTTTGCCAAGAGGTTTTTGTTTTTTTTGCTATTTTGTTCTGAAATTTTATTCACACTCTTCTCCCCTAAACCAATACTCCACATAATAAATGCCAATTGTTTTTTTCGAAAGGAACAATTTCCAATTGCCATAGGTTTTTTTTCCCAGGTCCCGAGTTTCGGAATTTTTTTTTATTATCCTATGTGGGTTTCTTACATTGCCCGATTTGTACTTTGTTTAGTTTTCCATGCTCAAAACTCCTCAAAGGAAAGTGTTTTAATCTTGGGTTTGGGACCCTAACCCCCCCCCCCCCCCCCCCCCCCCCGCTTGGGCACCAACCAGCAGCTTTTTATGCTTGGGCACGTTAAAGGTTGTTTCTATATTTTCGCCTCTTTTCAAAAATCCTGGCGCATACCCTTTGCTTTGTTTTTTTAGGGGAAATCGCCCCGAATTCCAATAAATGTTCGAACATTATATAGGCTGCGCCCCCTTTGTCCCCAATTTTTTTAATTTTTTATTCATTTGGCAGACAACAGCAATAAAACACTAATCAAAGATCCTAGGAAAAAAATATATATACATAAAATTGAACACCATGAGTCTGCTCCAGGAGTGCCTGGAGGCACAAAAAGCACTGTCCCCTCCCCCCCCACCAAAAGGGCATCACTCACTACTCAGAAGATCCCAAGACACCATAGAAATTCCATACATCAAAATTAATTGTTCCACTCCAAATATTGGCACAAACAAAGTTTTTCCAAATTAAACTAAACTATGCGCAAAAAACCATAATTAAGACGCAAGGTTAGATTATGCAAAATTAAATACTCTAAAAATGACATGCATGTGTGTGTAGTGAGTGTTTGGTTGGTTGGTTAAATATTGTGTTTTTTATGTGTTGTGTAAATGTTTGCATTGTGTGGTAATGTAGGAGTCCCTTATCTTTTTTGTTTATTTTTAAATTTTGTCCCAATCCCCCCTGTGGTGAAATAAATTCCCGTGGCCAAATGCCAAGTGGGTTGAATGTTTTTATGTTTGAGTGATTGATAAAAAACCTAGATTTTGTTTCCTTAAAATTCCGCCTAGAAGAGTTTTAAAAACGAACTAAATACTGCAAGTTGATGATTGATATTCCCTTATGAGACCCTATGGAGAGTTAACCATATAACAGGGAGCTGAGAAACATAGGCCATTTTTTTTGAGCATGGGTTTTTTGGAGACAACCTTTTTGAAAGTTAAGAATCAATCTGTTTTGTTCCCCTTAATATTGACCCACTCCTCTTGTAAAAAATGAAAGACTAGTTTTGTTTAATATAGACACGAAACATGGGGCCCAATGACTAACCTGATAAATAGCCCCCTCCTAACTCGCTTAGAAAAAATTAAGACTACACACTCGGTCTCATAAAACCTGTTTCCCCCTGCGTTTTGATCTAAAAAATTCACCGATAGCCCCTTGCCTGAAATTTGCTCCTATGTTCTCAATATTGCCGCTCATTTACGGTTACCATTCCCACGCAGGGCACATTATCCTAACTGGGCAAAATTTACAAGGCTACGTAGAGCTTCCAGAAGACAGCTTGGATTCTTTTTCCCCGCAGCAACCCACCCTAATAAACACCCGTAACTTATGCACTTTTTTTTGTTTTGACACTGTCATTTTAAACATGAATTTCTCAGGTCAATCACTAGCAACGATCAACGCCTAAAGGCGAAAGTGGTCCAGTTTTGTTTTTTTGTACATTGTTGGGTATTATTTACATAGTAGAAGGAATAGGCTTTACCTTTACCGACGCCGAGTAACTGCACATAACTTTAACACTATTTAGAAAGGTTTTCAATTTAAGAGCAATTAATTTGTCTACCACCAATTTTTAATTTAAGCAAGATTAGATTGAGCAACACAGAATCAAAGGAAAACTCTACTTTTCCTTTGACTTCCTGGAGATGAAAGTGGTCCGTCCAACATAGGGGTTATAAAGACCAATTGCTATGAGAATTGAGATCGTTAAACATAAATGTTGAACAAGAGTGGCCCCAGCACAACACCAATATCCTTGGAGGGAAACTCCTGATAACCATGCCCTCTGAGAAGCTGGAACCCACTAAACATAACACGTTTGCCTGGTGTGCCCGACAGTCCCCGGAACGAAGGTTATCCATTTGCATTTAACCACCGATTACCATAGGTTTTTGTTTTTTAATTTTTAGGTGATGATAAATGAATCACTGCCCGACTTGTAGTCCCCCTGAAATCAAATCAATACCGTCAGTTTTTGATTTGAAACGTCCGGATTCAAGGCTGCCCACCATTGCGTTTTGTTGCCCCCTCACATAGACTTGTTGGCACATGAATTCCAGGGTGTAAACCCAATGCTGAATTTTTAAAAAAGCCAGCCCATTGCATGACGGTAGATCAAAGTTTTTCATCACAACCAGGCCTTTTCCAAAGCATGTTTTCACAACCCATATGTTTATGCTAATTGGGTCCCTGTTAATTAGTCAACAAAGAACGGTTGTCCCTGTTTTTTTATACTGGACGCATTTGTGGCTTTATTTTCCACCCGTTCGGTAGCTTTAAAACCAAAGAAGACCAGCGACAAGTTGAAATATTCTTCCGAGACTCGGAGCTTATATTAAGTCGCATCAATTTTAACCTACGACCCGATATATTGTGTCCCCGTTCCGCCATCTTTTGTCGGGAAGACAACATCCTTTATTTCTCTTTACCAACCATATTCAATTCGTTCAACCTGCCAGAAAATCCGACGCTTTTGGGAACAGCTAACTCCTGGGGAAGTAAAGTTCCAACATGGTTTCATCTGTAATGAGTAAAAAAACTAGCAAAAAGGTCATTAAAACCCTTTTTTGCAATTTTTTGATGAATCAGTAACATGGTTGTATTTGTTGTGGAACACTGAAGGAGAGAATTTTCTGTTTTTGAGGCGGGAAGATTTTGACAACACTCCAAAACTTGTCCATGTTTAGTCCTCATATTTTTGCCCAATGAATCACTGTAGGCTTTTTTTTGGAGCACATCTTTTGACCGCCCAGTCCGGCCGGATTTTTTTTTTGTTAATTTATCCCCAGAGGGAATCGCTGGAGTTGGTCTTTTGGCTTTCTTAAAAGCCTGGCGTTTTCTTTTGGAATTAATTTTTAATTTCAGAGTATCCAGGGTTGGCTTTGGAATTGCTTGTGTGCGGGGGAAAATTCGATTCCGTCCACACCAGGCAAAGATGTGTATCCACAAGCCGTTGTTTTTTTTTCCATGGTGGCACATTTCAAATTGTCCAAAGATCATTATCCCCATTTTGTAGTCACTACATAAGTTCATTGAATTTGTTTCTTTTGGGGGTTCCAGCTTTTTTCGTATTCTATATATCTTTACCGGCGGGGGCATGGGTGGCACATTTGTTGGTTTGACATTTTTTTGTGTGAAATGTACGCAGAATAATATCTGCGATGCTAATTTTTTTTCCGGTAATTAATGTTATCAATGTTGATCCTGATGTGTGAGTATCGCAAGATTCATGAATGGGTAAAAATCGGGAATGTTAGGGAGTTTTTTTCCACAAATCAGTTAAACAATTTTTATGAAAAAGGCCCAAAAAATGTTTTAAATTGCAGCCAGGCTGATAACTTTGTTTTTACTCAACTTTGATTCCAGACCTGTCCCGATTAAAAAACTCCCATTAACAATGTACCCACATAATGTTTCGAATGATTTTAAGTAATATTTTGTGTCAAGACAATCAGAGATTCCATGTCAATCTCTACCGGACGTTAGAAAGACCGGCCACACAGCCATCTTTTTCTTGCCGATAACAACAGATGCCCAGACAGATTGAGAAAATTGGTGGCTGCCCTCAATACAATTGTTTTTGAATTTTTCCGGGCAATTTGCTAATAAAGACCCCCCCACCACCCATTTGTGGTTTTTTTCGGTCGTTTCCTAAAGGATTAACCATACCCTGAAGACACAACTCCTGTTACATTATCAGCCCAACATGTTTTCAGCCATTCCAACCTATCTTAACCCATGCTTGTAAGCATAAAGCGTGGAAATCTATCAATTTTTTTTTGATACTACGAAGTTTTCACAAACCAGAACAGGCTGGCCCCCATACTAACGGTGGGCGCTTGCACTTTGATGGTTTAAAAACTGCTTAAGGAAAGTAATTCATACTTATTGACGGAAGCTAGGTTGGAATCCCCCTTATGCACTCCAATTTTCTATCAGTAACAATGTAAGCACGTCGCTTTAACATTTTATCCGCTGCCACTAAAAAAATGTCAAGCTTGGCCTTTAAACATATGCCCGCAAGGCCACCACCATACCTTTTGTGCGGGGCCGCCTCATGGACAATATCCTAACAGCTGTCCCCAATTTAAGCACATGGGTGGAAGAGGCCCAAGTTTGAGGTTACAATTGCCTTGCCCAAGTGCCACAACACATTGGCCTCAGCCGGGACTCTAACCCAGGACCTTTTGGGAGCTGAGGCATTCGTTTGTTACCCACCTGGAAACCACACTTTTCCCTCAATAAGCGACAAGATAGCTCAATTCAGGTAAAGCGCTTTCCGATTTCCGTGTATGCTCATCCATGCGGTAAAAAGAGGTGCTTTTTCCGAGCCCTGTGAAGATTCCCAGCTATCTTGTATTTTGCCCCTGGTGACTCCGACCCTATTAACAACCTCCATATAGGGTGAAATCCAATCAAGTTGCACATATCGGAATGCGGTGGGAATACATTTGGTTTAGAAACCAATGGAATCAGTAGAGCAGCCAATATTGGAATGGAGCCCTTTGTCCCCATTTTTCTTGGTTTTTTTTTTTTTTTCCCAAACGAATGGTTTCATTTCCGATTTTCACAGATTTTTTTTCGAAAGTCACCTCTGTTTTCCAAAACCGACTCATATCCCATTCCACGGATTGATGATTGCATAGATAGAGTTTTTTTTGGAAATGCCAAATTTTGTTTATGCAAATTTGATTGTTGAAGGGGTAATTGGCAAGTTCCCCCCTCACTGACGTGCAAAGATTTTTTAGCAACTTTATCATACCCTGAATGGCCTGTGCCATACCAAAAAAAGGGCATTTGGTCTCAAATTCTGCCTCTGCGCCCGCACACATTTCAAGACTAGTGTAGCCAGAGGTAGCGCAGATTTATAGAAATTTGTAAAGCCTATGTGAGGAATTCCTCCTTGTGTTTACATTGAAACCTGGTAAGAAAAAACACATGAAACAGCTCCATCATTATTGTTTGAGAAAATTTTGGTCCCCCCCCCTCAGCAGGTTTTGACCCCTTTGGAAATTCCTGGGAAAAGTTTAATTTTTTGCCAATGGCACATGTTCACATACTTTTGGGGCCATATGTTAAGGACAAGGCAAATTGGAAAGGCCAATTCACTGCAAAAAGTTTTTTGAAGCAATTGAGCATAAATTCCCCCCACAGCAGTCACCGCCACGAGCCCAAAAGAGAATCTTCATGAGATTTCGTTAGGTAATGGTCGGGTAATTACGAAAATACTGTCCAATGTCCTCAAGAAATTGCGGGTCCCCCCCCTGAACCAACCCTTTTCTGAAGAAAAACGACAAATTTGTGTTGTGCCAGAGTCACTGTCCACAAAAACCGTTTGAGAAATCATCCTTTAATTTTGATGAAATGGCGCCCAGTTTTTGAATTGGCGCCAGAAACTTTTCAGAAACAATTAAATTTGGCAGTTTAATGCCCTTTTAATTTGTAGGCGTTGGGTGGATTTCTCATGCAAGTAGAATGAAAATGAGTAGATCCCATCATCCCTGGTTCATGTTTATTAACTAAAAGAAGTTTTTTTACAACAATCAGAAACTACTCAACCAATTTGAAGAAAGAATGTCCTTTGGCAATTGCTGTTTGTCATTGCCAAATTTTGTGAGTGACTTGATAACAACATGCTCACCCCGTTTTCCCTTAGTGTTAACACGGAAAAACCAGACCTTTTGGACCTTCATCCCCACAGAATGAAAACAAAACAAGACTTTGTCGGTGGAGTTTCTAACTCTACATAATACAATCTTGGAAAACATAAGAACAATATCAAGAAAAGAAGACATTTCCCTGGCAAGATGCCTTTTTCCCAGAGCTGCCTAATTTTTGTTTTCAAATTATAATTAAAACTTGTAAATATAGACCTGACTAGCCAAAATGCACGACCACTGGTTAAGAAGTGTAAATTTTGCCTGTATAAACTGTATGTAAAATTAACCACAAAAGGGTTTAAGGTTATAAAGCCCAGATTTGAAATTTTTCATTTCATTCAACTTTTTTCTTTTTTAGGGGGTGGATGTTTAATATTTCACCTCAAAATTTTTTGATTTAAATATTATTTCTCCTTTTTATTTTGAGAAAGATTTCTCAAACCGGGAAAGTGTTACTCTTTTTGTTTACTATAAAAGAAAGAGCAAGGGTAATACCCCCTGTGTTTGTTTTTTTGTAACACGATTGCCCTGTTAGATTGCACAATAGGGAAGTGGGGAAATCCCAAAAATGTAACCTTTAAACTTAAAGTCCAACTCTGTTTTATGCTTTGATAAAATCAAAACCTTTTGCAGAATGTAGGGAATTCCCCCATAATTTTATATATGGAAAGTTGAATTGTTTTTGAATTCCAGGTGAGTTTAATTTTTGTTGAATTCAATTGGTGCAGCTAAGTTGCCAAGGTTAAATGTTTAGGCACCCAATGATCGTGGGTATGAGCAGTGTTGTACCCACTTGGAACCACATGTTTTTTTGTTTTTTTGCCCTCAATAAAGCGGACAAGATAGCTCAAATCAGGTAAGCGCTCGAGAGACCCCAGTGTATGCTCATCCATGCGTATAGGCGCGTGTTCGAGCCCTGTGAGATTAAGCTATCTTGTAATTTCCCTGGTGACTCCGAGCCTATGAAGCAACATCCTTCTAGGGTTGACTCCAATCAAGTTGCAACATATCAGGAATGAGGTGAAATACAGTAGGACACTGGAAGTAGTAGAGCAAGCAATAGTGAATAGCTCCCCGATGTATATGGTTCCCAAACCCGATAGTTCATTTCGATTTGTCAAAGATTTTCGAAAAGTCAACTTGTGTTCCAAAACCGACTCATATCAATCCCACGGATTGATATTGATAGATGCGAGTGGGAATGCAAAATTTGTTAGCAAAGTTGATTGTTGAAGGGGTATGGCAAGTTAAACTCACTGACCGTGCCAAAGAAATTCAGCCTGTTGTACGCCTGATGGCCTGTACCAACAAAAAGAATGGCATTTGGTATCAAAAATTCGCCGCACATTTTTCAAGGACTAGTGAAAAGAGTAGTCGCAGACATAAAAATTGTGAAAGGCACTGTGGATGATCTCCTTGTGTACAGTGAAACATGGGAAGACACATGAGACAGCTCCATCAACTGTTTCAGAAATTAGTTCCCAGGGCAGGAGGTTTTGACTATGTGAATTATGGTGAAAAGTGACTTTTGCCATGTGCAAATGTCACATACTTAGGGCATCTTGTAGGACAAGGGCAAATTAGGCCAATCACTGCAAAGTTTTTGAAGTTGAAAGCAATTGAGCCCCAAATCCCCCACACCACAGAGCAAAAGAGAGATCTCATGAGATCTTAGTAGGTCGGGTTTATTACAGAAAAAATATCCAAATTATCAGAAATTGCGGTCGCTGACCCACACCTTCTGAAGACGAACAAAACCCAAATTTGTTTGTTGTCAGAGCAATGCCAAAAATCGTTTGAGAAAAATCAAGTCTATTTTGATGAATGCCCAGTTTTGGTTGTGCGGCCAGGACTTTCAGAAAAACATCCAAGTTGGCAGTTGATGCCTGTGATGTTAGGCTTGTGGTGGAGTTCCTGCAAGCAGATGAAAATGATGTAGATCATCCTCTGTTATTCAAAGAAGTTTTGACAAACATCAAGAAAAACTTAGCCCTCAACAATTGAGAAAGAATGTCTGCATTGCTGTGGTATGCAAAATTTTGAAGTGTACTTGAGTATAACAGTGCACCCAGTTCTAGTGTACAGGGTCACAAATCGTTGACCTTTATCCACAAGATGAAAAAAACAAGAGAGAAATCAGAGCAACTTGTCAGGTGGAGTTCAACTCTACAAGAATACAATCTGGCCATAAGACATATAAAGAGAAAAGAAAATGTCTGGCAGATGCCTTGTCCAGAGCTGCCTAAATTTGTTCAGGAAAATTAGTACTACAACTTGTAATCGAGGGACTGATAGCAAGGCAAAGAAAACATGTTAAGAAAAGTGTACAATTTGCACTGTGTAAAAACTGTAGTAAATTAACCCAAAGGGTTAAAGGTATAAAGCCAGATTTTGGAAAATTTTCATTTCATTCAAATTTTTTTTTAAGGGGGCTAGGATGGAGGGAGTTTGTTATATTACCTCAAATTTTGATAAAATATTATTTTCTCAATTTTATTTGTGAGAAAAGATTTCGCACGGGAAAAGTACTTTGTTACTATAAAAGAGAGAAAGGGAATATCCCTAGTGTTGTTTGTCCAAGATTCACCTGTTAATTGCACATAAGGGAAGTGGGGATTCCCCCAAGATGTAACTTAGAAAAACCTGTAGTCAACTTGTTTATGCTTGAGATCAAAACACTTGCAGAACCTAGGGATTCCCCCACAAAGTTATATATGGAAATTGATGTGATTCAGATGATGTAATTTTGTGAATTCCAATTGTCAGCATGCAAGGTTTGTTTATGGGCTGTGCGTGGTAATGTCTATTGTAAGACTTGGGACTTATATGAAATATTGTGTATTCTATGAAGGAGAACTTGGCCAGAATATGGGTCAGCAGTTGTAATCAGCTATACAGGTAGGGTTAAGCTGTTTTAATTACAATAATTGTAGATTTATGCTTCAAACAGTGCCATGAGTTTAGTATATTTTCAATTCCATGTGAGCCGAGTGCTGTAGTTATTCTCTGTCGTCTTTGAAGCCGAAGTGCTGGATCAAAATAGGCTCCATTGTTGCCAGATAGGAAATCGTGGTGATTACTGGACTGATTACTGTGGCAAACTAGTGTGCGAGAGAATTATTTAACCTTGTCGTCTTGAACTGCTGGACAAAGTTACTTCAGGACTGAAGAAGATTCCCATGGAATCTTTACCTGAGAGTTTGTGTGACTTGCATGCTGTCATTTTTGAATTCTTCGCTGTGAGGACATAGCATCGTTTGAACTGCAACGCTTCTTGTGGACATTAGGGACATTCTTGAGGACAATAAGTATATTTTAACTACTTGTGTGTGATTTGATAATGTAATTTTGTTTTTGAATTAAAATAACATGGGTTTTTGATTAAAAATCATTTAAATCTGTTATATTATATAAAGTTCAGATCCCTTGTGCACAAGGCTCAATTTATTTGTGTTTGAAAGGTCATATTCTGACCTTAGAACGTCCTACGAGACGTCTAACAGTGAGTGCAACAAAGTCGTAACTGCATTTCTGTCTTATGAAAAAAGTACATTCCATTAACGAACAATTTGATATACATGCTTCAACTGACAGTCCCTCAATTTATGCATTTATAACAAGTTATTTGGGCTAAATAGGTCCCATTTGGTGATCAGTTACGACTTTGTTTGCACTCAAAATTGAACTTCTGTAACTGGTAGATAAGACTTAATTACAGTCTACGGAAAAATCATGTTTTGGCCAGTTACACGCCACCTTTATTTTCTAATTAAAGTTGTAAATCAAATAGTCCATAATAATACCGTTTTTTTTTAACATTCCCCCTAGACCCACTTTAGATATTTTTCAGAACATTACGGTGAAAATTAATAGCCTCTTAATTTATTTCTTTACCAATGAGATAACATTGAACAAAAAGTAATCGAGAAAATCTGTTTAATGAGTTTGGAATTTTTGAAACCATGTTACATTGTAACGTACTTTACTTTGAACCCCCACATCCATCCCTGCTTAGCGCCACAATCTAAAAGTAGTATTTTGTGTAGTCAGTGTGTTTTATTATGTGAACTGAACACAGCTAACCTGATTGTTTGTAATATATGTTCTTGTGAAAGGTATGTATACCATAAGGTTGCTTACATTTGTGATAATTTAAACAATTTATAATTTTTGTGGGTTGTCAAACATAACAGGACTGTGTGTTATTCAATTGTTAAGAAGACAAGCAACGTAACCAACACATTGGCTCCTAAAAGGACTGACGCGCGAACGATTAGTTTGAGAGATAGAAGAAGAGATAGGGGAGAAGAGAGAGCGAGAGAGAGAGAGAAGAGGGGGAGAGGCTGAGAACAGAGAGAGAGAGACCCACAGGGAGACAGAGGAAGAGAAACTGCGTCGACATTTTACATCAAGACTATTGTCAAAAAAGTAGAGTATTTCAGGAATGGTTCACTTCATGATGTGTCACTATGTTTCCTATTTTTCTATTTGCGAACTGGCCGTGTACGTCTGGTGTATGGGAAAATACATTTATTACATTGTGTGTCACTGTCATCAGTTAGCCGCAGGGCCGTGTGTATTCCGCCCACCTTACTCAACGCTCTTCAAACTAATTACCTGTTGAGCATGTTCGCAATCTCGGTATTATTTTAAAGATGCAAAGGCCGGTTTTAAAATGAATGCAACTGAAGGTTATCACAATCATAACACTTCACTAGCAGCCCATGTTAATTTAATAGAATGTTAGTACCGAATCAAAAAAAAATCTTTCATTTCTGTCACTTAATATACTAAATGTAAAGTATCCACCGACCTAGTTCGAAGGTCAGAACACAAGATACCTTTTCTAAAAAAATATTTTTTTCATTTATAGAGACACGGTCTGGCACTGCAAGGGTATTTAAATGGAAATCCATAATCACTTTGCAAATTATCTGTCGGGTTTCAAGAAAAGCTAAGTAGAATATACGGACATCTGGTCAATCCAGTAATTCACGGTAAAATTCAAGTGGCGGTGATTATACTAATATCATTGTGTGAATTAAAATGTAGAAGGCAACAACCATTAACATTGTTAAGAGCTTGTAGTAAAAGGAATTTATATTCACGTAGAGACTGTACCTGCGTTTTCTGTTTTTGTTTTTGTCTATTACATACTTTGCAAGGCACAAACCACCCTTGAATTAGCCGTAAGCCATAGCCTTGAGTAACGGATTTAAAGCTGAATAACCGACAAAGAAACCCCCTTACACTGTACTTACTTCGAAAAAAAAAATATAAGAAATATCTGATTAGAGAACAGATCAGACGAAGGCGAAATGGTGAACTCAGCGTATTGGTTGCATTGTGACATCGTTGTTTTTTGGGGGACGGGTTGTCCCAACTTTTTTTCACAATGAATCAAGTTTTATCACTTAAGTGACAAGGGTTTTCACTCCAGTTGGTGCCCAAGGGGGGGGGGGGGTTTCAGGGGAACCCACATAATGAAATCCACTTTCCAGAGGGAATTTTGCACGAAATGTTACCACAGGTGAAGGATCATAAGACAACTCCATCAGCAATAAAAATGAGATTTTGTATTTGGGTGACAAATTAGGGGCAAAACATGTTTTCAAAATCACGCGAAAATTGGGCAATAAAGACGGAAAAGTCAAATGAGCCTTGCGATTACATCAAACATTTTGAAAACTTATTTATGTTGATATCTATTCTAGAAGGACCCAAATTACTTATATTTTTAACACAAACCCAGCAGTTTTTTTTTTTTTGGGGAATCTGTATATTTTTAACGGATGTTGCAAAATCCACGTAATTTCCCATAGAGTTTGCAGTGACGGTTTGGCAAAACGTAAATGATGAATTGTTTGGTTTTCAGCACATAAAGGGTAATATTTTTAATGTTATAATAATTGTTTTACTTAAATGCTATGTGTGAACTTATATCAGCCAAAAAAAATTTGCTTTGGTTCTCGGTTTCTTATTCTTATTTTAAAAATATTATCATGACGTCCGTTATTTTGCTGCCCAAGGGGGGGGGGGATTGGCTTGGCCGATTTTAATTATTTTCGTATGAAAAGAAGGCATTAAAAAGTCCCACACAATTACAAAAAAAAAAAGTCGGCGCAAATCCCACGCGTAAAGCGATCAGCACGAAAACAAATTTTGGGGGGTCCTAGGAACCCCCCCCCCTTGGTCACTTAAGGTTATACGTTCGGACCACTATCTTACACAAACAAAGTGTATCATATGGGGATGGGAAGTCACAACTAACACTAAAATTAAAATAATATTACATGAAATCTCACAAAATGAGGCATTTTTTCAGACGGCACCAGATGTAGACAATTGTCTGACTTTTGTCAGGTTGTGCACATTGTCTTACCGTATGACATATGTCTATAAAATAATTTACGAATTTTTAGATGTTTACTGTGCTCGTGGTCCATCTCTCTCTCTCCAACATATAAATAAATAAAATAGTAAAGCAATTGTTTTCGGAAAGTGACAATTCAATTGGCCATAGGTCAAGCGAGTTGGGATTTTCATTTTATTATCGGTTATTGGTTCTTAAGTGACCCCGATTTACTGGGTTATTTCATGATCAAACTCCCAAAGAAAGTGGTTATCTGGGTTGGGATCCTAGCCCCCCCCCCCCCCGCGTGGGCACCAACGGCAGACTTGTGCTTGGGCACGTAGGTGTCAACTATATTTCGCACTTTTCAAAAATCATGGAGCAGACACTTGCCTGTTTTTAGGGAAATCGCCCTAGATCATTAAGTGAAAAATAGCGCTACTCCTTTTTTGACGGCGATCGCAAGGTGGTGGTCATTTTTTCCGAACAAGGACGTAGGGAATATGGGCCTTGGGTCAGTGGTTCTCTGGCCAGTCTATGATTATATAATGGTTTGTACTCCCTGGTTTGTGGCAGAAAAAAAGGAGGGTAAGAGCGACTGAGCAATATGACCCCTGTGTTGACATTTGAATCCAATTAACACACTGATGACAATGTCAGGGGTTATTCTGACAAAGTCTGGTTGAAGATAAAAACAATAGGTAGCATGTTGCAAATATTAAGAGAGGTTAGAGCAGGGAAGATGTCCATTTTGTATCTGGAATGACTTTGGATTCAAAATCTTTGAATACCCCAGATGGCAACACTGTAAATTTTTCAGAAAGATCTAACATGCACACCCTATGAACACCTGACACGTGTTCATATTACGTTTTTATTTTGTGATAAATTACTCCAATTCCTTAAAATATGTTAAAAGATATCAAGAAAAACCAATTAAATGATTCATTTAATTGGTTATGTAGCTAAGAAACTGTTTACCCATAGAAGGTCTACAGGTTTTCTTGAAAGCACTTTTCACCTTTGATTAAAACTGAATGTTGCACTTTTTGGCACACTCTGTATAAGGGCCCCAGATTCAACCATGGACGTATAGAGGGAAAGGACCAACAAAACACACTAGTTTCAAAGGACCAATCACGTTGCCGCCTTTTGTTATTAAATCCCCAATTACGGCTTAAGGTAATGGATAATCACCCTCTCAGCAGGAGGGCTGACGGCCTTCGCTTGAATCTTCTTTATTGAACATCCATTCCTATAAATTTGGTTACCTTACAGTATTAGCTTAGAATTATTAACTTTTGTTTCCATTGGTATCAAATATGCAGAAACTAACGATGACGTCACTATGACGTCATAAGGGTAAATAAAGTTAAAAATATGCCTATAGGGAAGAAACATTGATATTTTGCAATTTACTGGCTCAAAAATATAAATATTGTAACACTTAAACATTTCCTTATGTAGGATACATTCATGACGTAATTATGACTGTTAGTATGTTGGTACTCGTTCTGGTATATAGGAAAGAGGAGGACTGCTATCTATGAACTAAAACCAAATGTCTGTGATATTCCTGTTTCGTATAGGAGTGTGGTATTTCCTCCTGAAGGGGGGGGGGGGGGCGCAGTGGCAGTATTGGGGGGATGGGGTTGATGAAAATTTCTGGATGAATGGGGGTTTGCTGAAAAGATCCATTACTAGACACCATATGCGCGCGAAGCGGCTAAAATTGCCATTTAAAAGCTAAAATCATTACCCACATATTTAATTGTAATTTGAACAAAATGCGCGGCAAAATGCGCGGAAATTTACCATTTTAAACTATTACGGTAAACATAATGAGGTTATTTTGGGTATCAACATGGGGGGGGGGGTGTTTTAGTTTTTTTGTGTGTTTTGAAATTTTGGGGGGGGATATATCCCCCATCCCCCCGTGATTTAGGCCTATGGGGGGGGGGGGTAATTGCCACACCCTTCCATCACTTTGGCATCACCTTTACCTTTCCTATACCCCTGTAGTGTTTTTAATGGGGGGGGGCATGAAACGGACATAAAATTCAATTGGTAATTACATTCACTCATTTGACACCGGGTTTATGGTTTGGGCGAAAAAGAATAAGAGAGCGGTACACACCCCCCCCCACCTTCGGAAGACGAGTGGGTTAATTATTTATAATTTATACATTTATTAGGTATAAAGTATGGCTTTCATAATTCATATTTCAGATTAAACTGACATTGTCAATCAGTTAGAACATGGTATCGGCCTATCAAACAGCCCCACGGTAAACAATTTCAACATAAAAGCCGTAAGTTAAAAATATTAAATTTTTGATTTTTTTTATTTTTTTTATTTTTTTTATTTTTTTTATTTGTTTTCACAGATTCAGACATTACACTATGTTACAAGATACACTGAAATTTCATAACACCATTTCTCAACAGTCGGAAGTGATCGGAACAATTTTCATATTATTTTCCAAGATTTTTTTAACAATTACGGGGTCGCAAAATCACCTAAAATCAAAGCGTTATTTCTACATTCCGTAGCTCCACAAAGGAATGACGGATTTCGATGGGGTTTTCGGTATTTTCTGAACAAAATCTCCTCTCTTTGGTGGGGTCAACTACTTGCCAAAAAAGAGATGAAAATTGAATGTACTATGCACTTTCACTAAAACCCCTACATTCAGGGTCACAACATCCGGTCACATTACAAAGTTTTGTGGGACAGCTTTTCCACATAGTCACTGCATCGACTCGCGGCAAAGAGATATAATCACAAACGGTCTCGGTGTAGCACATGCATAACATCGAGGCCTAAGCTTTTTGTCGAGCTGAATGGGTAATCGAATTAGGTATGGTGGTTTGTCCGCGTTGTTCTTGTCTTCTCTCTTTTAGGTCCATGATTCAACTAAGGTCATATGCGCCACGATTTGGGGCTTAGAAAAATAAAATAGTTGTTCATCTGGAGTAAGTCTATGACCGTGAGTACAATCGTTAAGACTACTGGGACTGTTACAACCTATTCATTCAAGAAGGGTCTTTATTGATTACATATTGAACATCTTAGATTTGATTAATGGAAATCTTTATTAATGTAATCTTTTGGGACATGCTATTCAATAGATGCTAGTGTCAAATTAATTATTAGGTCTGCGGTTTTATTTTCGTCTTCAGCGTTGATATAATTATTAACATGCTATCTAAACAATCAGTTTACGTAATTATATTTGGATTTGAATGTAGTATGGTCACTCCCTTCTATTTATTTATAACTACTTTATCAAAGATTGGAATCCCCCTAATTTGTTCCGCTGCATATGGATATGGATATGCCGATACACCTAGTATGCTCTCCATGATTTCCTCTAAAAGATAAGTGCCCTGTGTCAACTTAAGCTATGTGTTGAATGACATCAATCATTATGTGTGTAAAACAGTATAGATGATCGCAAGACCAAGTGCTGGAAGTATGCATGTCTATTCGCTTCTCGAATGCTTCATCGTTTTTCTTCAGTGAGTTTACGTCCTTATCTACTGCTTTACTGATGTGAATGAATTCAACGCATGTCTTTGTACATTATACATATTATGCCGCTTTCGCTCTTACGCCGTAAGCAAACGCTTATTAAATATGCAAATGCATGGATCTCAACGCAACAGAGGATTAATCACGCCTTCTTGAAAATTGACAGTTATAGACGCATCTTGTTTGAACTGCGCAGACTGCAGTGCAGACCCGTAGGTGGGTGGGTGTGGGTGGGTGCAGGGGTGTCACCGTACCCCCATTAAACCAATGGTTAATTCCGTGTGGTACGCAGTGCATACAGTATATAATTATATAGATATTCCATTTTCGTACGTACATTTCCGCTACCCCAATCTATCCTGGCTACAGGCCCTCCCCATTGGATGGATGTTGTAACTCTTTCAAAATTAGTGCTCATTATGAACAACGTGAATTGGTTTTGTGTTCCATAACTGAAAGGGTAGAGAACAACGTTCTTTTCGTCATATTTGAAAGCCCATTCATCGTGATATGTTAGAGAATATTGATTTTGATAAAATGGCAACTAGTGGAACAAAACCCTATTTTGTTTTTTTGAGTGTTAATGTTTACTTTTTTCTTCACGTAACTCTCGAACAATCTTTTTATTCACCAACCGACTGAAAGATTTTCAAGATTAAGCTGTCCTCCTACTCAGACTTAAAATGCGACTTAATTTACCGCTAAAGTATGAAGTATTTGTATTGTAATTTTGATCTTCCGTGTTAAATGTATTTTGTTATTTCCCATTTTTAGATGAATATCCTACATTAATGTGTATTACTACAGGGTGTATTAGCATAAAATGTACTTTATATAACATGAGAAAACACGAGTACAAATCCTAAAGCTCAGCGCCTTTACTACCGGAGAGTTTTGTCTCCAGAAGTTATGGTGATTAATTTTCCAATAATCACCTTAAAGGGGGTGTCCCCCTGACTAGGGTTAGGTATGTTTCCGCCCCGAAATGCTGCACATTAGCGCATACTGCCTATTTCAAAATGGCCACCAATGTTTTATTAAAAACTGCTATTGTATTTTCGTTATAGATAAGAACTTTGTCTAGGACTAAAAGAAATGAAGTTTTACCTTCCTAAAGTGGGCTTAAAAATTTAAGTGTCCAATATGGCCGCTGGAAGGAGGCATGTTTTGTTAAATGTACTAAAATTGCCAAATTGGTGGGGTAAGAATGCGAGTAATATTTTGAGAGCACCAAAAAGAGAATTGATGACATTTGTATATTGCGGACATGATATTAACTCATGATGGCGGAGGTTATAAATCAAGAAGAAAAATGCCCCTGCACATCTTTTTCGACATAATAAGAACCATAAGGAAAACTATTGATAACATTTTCCGCAATCTTCTCTCGTCCTTCTGGACAATCAGACCACCTCTCAACACTATTTGACGCTGGGCAAGGAGATATATCTCCACAGGTTCGTTCTTATTTCAACCATTTGCCATTTGAAGTTCAATTTAGCAATACATAATGCTGCTTTGCGGTGGCCATCTTGGACGCCTAGATGTTTAAGCCCCCTTTAGGAAGCTAAAAACTTGATATCGCGTAGTCGTGGCTATAATTTCGATCTGTAATGAATTATAATGGCGGTTTTACATAAAACAATAGCGGCCATTTTGAAATGGGCAGAACACGCTAACGTGCAGCTTTTCTGAGCGGAAACATACCTCATCCTAGTCAGGGGGACATTCCCTTCAAGGTGATATATGGGAAACTTAATCACCAGTTGGGTGCAACGAACGAAAAATCCAATGATGGCAGCTTATGGACTATGTCCAGTTTTTTAAAACTTGGCATGATTTATTCTGGACATGATTTATTCTGGACATGATTTATGAAACTCGGCACATAGAGTTCAAACTGGATAGGCAGCGCTGTAAACTCGACATATAGCGGGGTAAACTCGATATACAGCGCATGAAACTCGCCATGATTTGATACGTGGAGCGTGCCATAGTCAGATTGTTATTCATGCCACTTCGTTAAACGTTTTTGACGATTCCATTTATTCTGAGAGGTTGTATGCTTCCACAGGAAAATCAATACAACCTTTTACCTAGCGTGAATAGAGGTCATTTTTTTTTTGCATATGACTTCACCTATTTTAAGGATTCCTAGAAAATATATAGTTCTTAATTTATATCTTTACCGATAGAGATCAACGTTGAACAAAAAGTAATCAAGAAAGTATTTTACAAAAATCTGTTTAATGAATTTGAAAATGAATTTGACACAATGTTACATTTTAGGTACCTTTACTGTGAAAACACCCATATACATCCGTGCTTAGAGTCACAATCTAAAAAGTAGTATTTTGTGTAGTCAGTGTTTTATTACGTGAACTGAGCACAGCTAACCTAACAGTGCGGGTTGGTATGTCAATGAAACAGTTCCCGTAGGATTTTGGTGCTAAAGTTGATTTTCTTGCTGTTTTTCATTCAATAGGGACCAGACAGTCAGAAAATGATGGGGTGCAAATTTTCGGACTGCTGCCCCCTTCCTCAAGGGGGAGAATGTTACAACAGGGAAAAATTTAAAATCGAGTCAAATTGTGTTTTAAGGTACATTAACATGTTTGTCTCCTTATAAGGATTAGAAAAAGTATATATTTGCCTAGGTTCCGACCTTTAGTTAAAGGTGCAACGAGAGATATCAAATAACAGGTGTCCCGAAAAAATGTGAAAATTCTGATTTTGGCACTAGTGTAAAGATCTATATCAACATTATCAGCATCTGTAAGGATTAAGCTGAAAACTGTTTCTTTGATACAAAAATGGTGACATTTCTAATTTCGTATAGGAGCAAATACGAAATTCAGCCTATGTTTTCTATTGAAATATAAGCATATACAAATCACCTTTTGTTTTCATTTTAAGTTATTTCTGTAACTAGATAAAAGGTAGGGAATCTATTGAGCATCTAATCTATATGAAATCACTACATATCACAGAAAATATGGATGGCATGAAATCTCTCGTTGCACCTTTAAAGCGCTATAGCCCCATAATGGTTCAAGGTCATCCTGGGGTAAAATTTACCCAATACTAAGATTTTGTTGAAACTGGTGATAAGTTGTTTGTATTGTCTCACAGGATCCAAAAATGTATTATTTTACAGTGTGTGACATTTGGTTGGCTAATTACATAGCAACATGTCGCAAGGGTCTACATGGTCTATGGGGTCACCAGAACTTTCCCTGGATGTCGCAATGGTGATATCAAAAGATTAATCAAAATGCATTTTTTGTTTCAGTATGACACAAGGAATCATTTGACACCACTTTCAACAACATCGGAGCATTTACCCCCAGGGTGACCTTGAATCATTACGGGGCTATACCGCTTTAACTAAAGGTTGGAACCAAGGCAAATATATACTTTTTTCTAATCCTTATGACGAGACGAACGCGTTAGTGTACATTAAACACAATTTGACTCGATTTTAAATTTTTCCCTGTACTTACATTTGTCACCTTGAAGAAGGGGGCATCAGGAGGAAAATTTGCACCCCATCATTTTCTGACAGTTTAGGTCCTATTGAAACCCAAACAGTAACAAAATCAATTTTAGCATGAAAATCCTACGGGAATACACACCAACCCATACTATAATTATTGTAATATATGTTCTTGTGAAAGTTATGTATGCCATAAGGTTGTTTACAATTTGTGATAATTAAAACATAATTTACAATTAACAGTAGTACATGTACATGTGCTGATTTGAAACTACTTGGTACTCTAGGTTGGTAAACATGAGTAGAAAATAATAATCTTTCCCTAGAGGCATCTAAATTGGAAGGCTGAGCTTTCGGCACCCTAGCGAATGCCATCATCAGAGCAAACTAAACAGACATGATGTTGCACCTTATATACACCAGTGAACAAAGGGGGAAGAGAACAATAACCGATGATCAAAGGATACCCCAGTAATTAAGTTTCCGGTTCATTGGTCGGGAGGCATCCTTTGAGTAGTCTACCCCATTCAGGAAGAATTTCTGCTCCTTTGTCCTATTGAAGTTGTTAGGGATAGACTTGATGTACAAAGCTTCCATGAGTTTCCTTTCAGTCCAATTAGTGTTCCTGTCCAGAATTGTAGTCTTGTCCCAGTCAATGTTATGTTGGTCGTTCCATACGTGCCCCGCGATAGCCGATTGTTGTGTATTGCCCGTTTGAGTCGCTTTCTGGTGTTCGTCGGTTCTCTTTTTCAATGATCTGCCGGTTTCACCAATGTACACTTTGTCACATGATCCACAAGGAATAGAATAAATAACTCCAGGTTGGAGTTCCTTGGGAACAGGGTCTTTAGGGTGCACTAGTTGTTGTCGTAGCGTGTTAGTAGTCTTAAAATACACCCGTAGATTCTTCTTCTGTAGAACGTTACGAATAGCTTCAGAAGTACCCGATACGTAAGGTAAAATAACTGTAGCGTTAGGAGTACGATCATTGGTAGAGACAGTATCGGCGCGTCGCGAAGTGAAGTCATGTACAAACTTTGAAGGGTAATTGTTCAGCTTCAAAGTTTGTTGGATGTGATCCTTTTCACTTTCTTTTTCCATAGTGTTCGACGGAACATTGTCAGCTCTTTGAAAGAGAGATCGAAGCACGGAGCGTTTGGCTGACACTGGATGGTGAGAGTCAAATTCAAGTATTGGTCGGTGTGGGTCTTCTTGCGATATACAGTCGTGTCAAGAGTAAGGTCAGGTTTCCTCTTAACCAAAACATTGAGGAACGCGATCTGTCCGATGGTCTCCTCTTCATGAGTGAATTTGATAACATCCTTGCGAAGACTGTTGAGATGGTCAAAGAAAGACGTTAAGTAGTCTCGATCTATAACACAGAAAGTGTCGTCCACATAACGTTTCCATATGCGCGGTGGATTAGGTGCGGTCAGAAGAGCTTCCTGCTACATGTACATGTGTTGTATTAAATGTCTACGAGGACAATCACGGTAACCAACATGTTTGCATACAATAAAAAGGACTGACCGAGCGAACGAATTAGTTGGAGAGAGATAGAGAGAGACAGAGACATACAGACAGACAGAAACAGAGAGAGAGAGAGAGAGAGAGAGAGAGAGAGATAGAGAAACACATACATACACACACAGGGAGACAGAGAGACAGAGAGAAACAATCATCAAGACTTGTCAAATAAGTAGGAGTGATTTCAGTAATGGTTCACTTCATGATATGTTCAATATTTTTGTATTGCGAACTGGCCCTGTAAGTGTTGGTGTATGAGGAAATACATCCTGTTTTTTGGCTTATTAGTCTTATTTAAGGCATTTATTACATTGTGTGCTCACTGTCAGCATTTAGCCGCATGGCCGTGTGTATTCCGCCCACCTTACTCAACGCTCTTCAAACTAATTACCTGTTTAGCGTGTTCACAATTTCGGTATTATTATAAAGATGCAAAGGCAGGCTTTAAAACGAATGCAAACTGAAAGGTTTATCACAATCATTACACTTTTATTTCACTAGCAGCTCCCAATACATGTCAATTTAATAGAAATGTTAGTACTGAATCAAAAACAATCTTTCATTTCCGTCACTAACTATAAGTATCACACCGACCTACTTCGAATGTCCGAACACAAGATACGTCTGTCTCTAAAATATTATTTTTCATTTATAGAGACACGGTCTGGCACTGCAACGGTAAAATGAAATCCATGAGCACTTTCGCAAATTATCTGTCGGGTTTCTAGAAAAGCTTAGTAGCATATACGAACATCTGGTTAATCCAGTAAGGTAAATTCAAGGTGGCTGTTGTTTAAATATCATATGTGAATTAAAATTAGATCGGCAGCAACCTTTAACATTGGTTAACGGGCTTGTAGTAAAAGGAAATTTAATACATTCACGTAGAGCTGTGCCTGTGTTTTCTGTTTTTGTTTTTGTCTATTACATACTTTGCGAAGGACAACCACCCTTGAATTAGCCGTAAGCCATAGCCTTGAGTAACGGATTTAAAACTGAATAACCGACAAGAACCCTTATACTGTACTTTACTTCGAAAAAATATAATATAAGAAATATCTGATTAGAGAACAGATCAGACGAAGGAGAAATGGTGAACTCAAGCTGTATTACGTTGCATTGTGACATCGTTGTCTTTTGGGACGGTGTTGTCCCCAACGATTTTTTTCACAATGAATCAAGTTCTTATACGTCCATTCGGACCACTATCTTACACAAACAAGTGTATCAAATGGGGATGAGAAGTCACAACTAACACTTTAAAATTTAAAACAATAACATGAAATCTCACAACATTGATGTGTTTTTTACAGACGGCACCATGACGGTAGACAGTTATCTAGACTTTTTGTCATGTTGTGCACATTTGTCTACTGTCGTGAAATATGTCTGTAAAAATAATTTTAAGATTTGTTTAGATATTAAAAGTGTGAAATTGTCCTCTGTCATTTCTCCCTCTTCACCCCTCCTCTATCTTGCAAACACATAATCCCTAAACCCCTCCCGTAAAACCTAAGTGACCAACATTTGATTTGCCGATTTCTCGGTTATGCAATGAAATTGTCAATGATGTGTTTTGCTATTGTTGATTAATGAACACATTCCCCTGGATACTAATAAATAAATCAGCCAAAATGCAAAACTGTTTTTGGAAAGTGACAATTTCAATTGGCATAGGTCCCAAGGGTCGAGTTCAGATTTTCATTTTATTATCGGTAGTTGGTTTATAAATGACCCGATGTACGTGTGTTAGTTTCATGATCAAAGTCCAAAGGAAAAGTGGTTCTCTAGGTTTGGGCACCATAGCCCCCCCCCCCCCCCTGGCACCCCCGCTTGGGTACAAACGGACCCGCCTTTTCAGCTTGGGCACGTAGGTGTATACATCAAGAGATTAAACAAATGGAATAGAAACGAAAATACTGTCAAAACACTTTGAGCCACTTTTGATGCTGATTTAGCACAGCTATAGCACGTTATGCTCAAGAATTGACATTGGCAGGGAAAGTGGTATACTTGGCCATGCAGTCAAGAATACTTGTGAAATAGAAACGTTAATGGATTTTAATCTGTTTGAACCAATTGATTTCAGTTTAGTCGCTCGATTAACCTTTGGCGGGCACTGTAGAAGGCGCTGGTCAGAGTTTGTAAATCTTTTGAATTTCCCAGGAATTTCACGGGTTTTTGTCCGCCATTCTTAAAAAAAGGGCTGCAGTCTTTTATTCGTGTGACTTCATGCATATGGTCGAGGCGTAGCTTTCATTTGGATGTGTAGTTACCTAAATATAATATACGTCGAAATATAGTGGAATAGCTACATTAGTAAGGCGCAATTGGTCTGGTTTGCAGATAAAGCTTCAAAATGTGATATATTTTATTTAAAATCAAAATTGAGTTAAACGCAGCAAATTTAATATTTTGGTGATATCATGATCGTTCTGACAATGTTGCAGAAGGGACGAAGAATTTGCTCAAATTTGCTCATTAGAAGATGGAGTTTATCTTGCCTTATGACCATATTTGGTGCTTTTGTCACTAAATTGTGCATAGTACCAAAAAGTGTGTAATATTTTTAATATATTGATCAATAGTATTTTTGAAACCACCGTTTTAATGATCAAATAGTCATGTTTGTAACCATTGGTTTTCGACATTTACTTAATGCTCAAAACATGAATATAACACCTCAACTATGCCGTAATGTTTGTAAATGATCGCATAGCACCCAAGTTAATTTTTATATTGTTGGAGAATGTTTGGATGTTTTCACAGTAAAGTTTCTGCAGAAATTCATTTTCCTATTTTGAAGAATGTGGATACTGATTTATATGATCGGTAAGGAGAGAAAAAAAGTGAAATATTCTTGTGTTCGGGACCACATTTTCGTAAAACAATGTCATACAATATTTTTTCATTGTGCTATTGTGCAAAACTGTTCAGTTCTGTTTCTTGGATAAAAAATTTTTTTTTGGGTACTTTCAAGTATTGATTCTATAAATAGTGGTATGAATAATAGTAAATTATTTTTAAAGGTATGTTTTGGTAATACTAAAGAACATTTAACACTGGTCAACCCAAAATTTAAACATCAACCGAGGTTCCTATTTGCGTAGAAACTATACTTCGGTTCATTTGACTAACGGTTGTAGCATTGCTTGTCAAAATTTTCAAGAAAAGACGGGTACCGAACGGAACCTGAATCTAGGCTGAAATCAATCTCGAGGGGGAAGAATTGTGTTATCTATGCCGAAATTGAAATAACTCAACCTCTTAATTAACACAAGCTGTTTCTATCTCGAAACTCGCTTTTCCAATGGATCATGCTTTTCCATATGCATTATTGCCTCTGGCATGTATGTTAAGTTTATTTGGTTCGATCTTTAGCTCTCTATAATATGTAACATGTATATAACACCTGTAGAACTAAGTAAGCTCATGTTATCAACATCGTGCTCACTTTTCGTGAAGAAATTCATTTAATGCTAATTCATCACGAGAGCAATTTTCACTATGAAACTCGCTCTCATGCCCATTGTACCGTCTTCAATTAATCTGTAGATTCTACAGTATAATCCCAAGTAGGCAGTTTTTAAGCATCATGCTCGCACAAATCTTTTATTATTACTCACTCATGCATGTAAGCTTGTTGTCTATCTTGAAACTCCACTCCCTTGGGATCCTTTAACTGGTATCATGCTTGAACTTAGCACGATTTATGTTCATTCCTTTGGAATTCTAGTACTACGAAACATCTCTGGTACTTATCAGTACGGCTATGTAGTTCATATCCCGTTTACGCATTGAAAAGTGCCCCCTTAAGTATAGGCCTATCTCATGCCTTAACTTGGCATAACTATTCAAAGTTACGATGCTTATAAGCTAAGCTAACTTGTACGTTTGCCACCGTAAAATTTGAAAATTACCCAATATCCCAAGCAAATCGCCGAATTCGTCATTAATGTTCCGAACTTGGAAATACCATAGTAGCATTATACTTGAATATTAATTTCCAACTTAAAAAAACGTAATAAACAAAAAATATGCCATAGTAAACAAAGAGAATATGCTAACCGAAAACCTTAAATATTGAACAAAAAACGTAATCAAAAAAAGTAGTTTACAAAAATTGTTTAATGCATTTGACATTTTTGACACAAATGCTCATTTTAGGTAGCTTTACTGTGAAAACCCACCCATAATACATTCATGCTTAGAGTAACAATCTAAAATTAGTATTTTGGTAATCAGTGTTTTATTATGTCAATGAGACCACAGCTAAGTTTTCCCTAACATCATTTTAAGTATACCCATAGCATGACTAGACCTCAGCGCAGGCCTTTTCTAAGTCTGCATTTTGACTATAAGCGTCTTTGAATGTGAGGGTTTTTCCAATGCAAAAAGTACCATCATTGCTGATTTGTGTGAACATTCCATTTGCGATGTCCTAAGTCTGAAGGAAACCCACAGAGGAATCCATAACCAGCCGACCAACCTTACCAGGAATGGTCCTTGCCACCGAGAGACCACAGCGACATAAGAAGGCTATATTTGTGAGAAACAGGCACAAAGTCAGAAGCAACCTCAATGGTCTGATGATAAAAACATCGCAGTCATCACCATTGAGCTTAGCTCTGTCTAGTTACATAATGGCTACAAACCTCCCTCAGTAGACTCGAGCACCCTCAACTCAACCCTGGAATTCCACCAAAACTCACTTCTTCATTGGCGGCTTCAACAGCCATAGTACCCAATGGGGGTACAATGAAACACTACCACAAGGACGGACAAGCTGTAGAAGAATGGAATAGGACAGTCAACATCTACGTCTCCTCCATGCCTCTAAGCGCCGCTTTAACTACAGGAAGCAGACTGGCAAGGATTCACTGAATGACCTGGATCAGAAACGTGAAGAGGAGTGCTCCAAAACCTCATAACTATTGACAAATTTTGCCCAACCAGTGAACAAGACTGCACGAAGATTCAGAAACCCAGAGGCTGTAGTACGGAATATATACCAGGCCTTTTCCCAAGGAATGTGGCTAGAGAGTATCAAGAGTCTATCGCGCATGTATTGAACTGATCCTTTTTTCTGCTGAAACAACTGCTAAAGTGATGATGAAGTTTGGACGAGGATCTCCCAGGAAAAGATTAAAACCCTGCACACTTTAAATTGATCCACCGATATGACCCATAACAGCAAGAAGCATGGGTCTACCATCCGAAAGCTTGGAGGTGATCACAAACCTCCACAGCAGCCAAATGTCACAACCAACAACCACATTTGCCCAACCAACTGCTTTTAAATGGCATGTGCAGCAAGAACCCAAGAAGATCAAACTATGTATAGTGGTGACCACTGGTTTCACTCGCCCCCTTCAACATTGACGAATTGGAATTTCCGGTATTGCTAAACTCACACCAGGAAAAGCAGTAGGCCTTGACAATATCTCTACTGAGCAACTAACAAATCTTGGCCCCGTGCAAAGGAATTGCCTTCCTGAGCTCTACATTGCCTGCCATATTTCCACAGGTTTCCCAAGAATCTGGAGAACGCACATGTGCTGGCACTCCCGAAGCATGGGGAAAATCCATCCAATCCCAAGAGCTACGACCTATATCCGTCCTTAGCCATAGCCTACAAGCTCTTTTGAACCCTCCTGCTCAATCGTATCGCGCCCTGTGATAGACGAACACCTCATACCAGAACACGCAGTTTTTCCCGGCCCAGCAAATCAACAACAAGCCAAGTACTCCAACCTAACTCACACATTGAGGATGGTTTTTCGAGAAGGGTATGGTATGGTAACCGGAGTGTTTTTCGTCGACCTATCAGCAGCATACGACACTGTTTATCACATAAAATCCTGGAAATTACCAAGGACAATCCGCTTGACTGAGCTTATCCAAGGCTTGCTGGCAAAACATGATTTTTCTTTGTTCAGCTAGGATCGAAGAAGAGCCGATGGCGTAAGGCCTCATGAATGGAGTACCACAAGGGAGTGTGCTGCACCTCTCCTGTTCAAACACATAGTACCACGACCAACCCGGAGTGCAGAAACCCTTGTCGATTTATTTAGCAAGACGACTTGGAATAGCGCAAAAGATGCAGGCTTTACAGTTGTTGAAGAGAGAGACTCTCCAAATGTTTGGATGAACTCACTCCTTATGATGAGGAAAACCACCTCTTGCAACAAACCGTCCAAGACACGGGTGGGTGCTTTCCATCTACGGGCAACCGTAAAGCCAACCGTCAGCTTAACCCTCGTCTACGCTGATCCATTTTTTGTAACAAATTGCCGAAGTGGGGGGGTGGTTACCACCCCCTGTGATTTTCGTTAACTGAAAACACGCCGTTCCTTTCAAATTTGGTACCAAGGAAGTCTTAGAGTTCCTTCTTCTTCTTTCCATTGTTACCAAAATAAGTACTAACAACATCCCCATTATGGCAGGTCACCATGACGTCATATGTTTGAGGAAATTACGAAAATAAACTGACTAATGGGTTAACAGCTATCTACTAGTTAATCTAAAGCAATTTTAGGGTCTTTCTTATGCCTGATTATTGTGTAATGCTAGCGAGAGTTCCCCACATTTCCCAAGTTGGACCAAAATAATCTTGTTCAGGATCCCTTTGGAAAATGTAAACAAATACCTTCAAACATCTCTTTGATATACACTCGTATTTCAATAAACTTTAATTGATACCGGTCCTTGCCCAAAGAGGCTAATCTGCTAAATTCGCAAGCCACTTTTGCAAACAGCGCCTTCTAAGGGTACGTACCATACATTCTAATTATTGGAATAGCATTGCCCTATGTCATTAGCATTAAGAAACTACCCCAAAATTGATTTCAATCATAAATATTAGATTTTTAAGTTTTATATGGCATTTTTCGTTCTGGAATTTTTGTGGCGGCCATTTTGAAAAACTAACACAACAGCCCTTAGTGAGAGTTCCCACATTCCCAGAGGTTTGGACCCTAAAAATCTTGTTCAGCACCCTTGAAAATCAAGAACACAACCTTCAAACCTTCTTTCCCCCCAAACTTCTAGAATGGGGATTTAAACACTTAGTGCCTAACGGGGGGGGGGTCCCTAGTACCCAAGATTTGTTTTTTTTCGGGCGATTTCTCACTCTTGAAAAATATTGTTTAACTCTAATTTTTTTTGTAATTTGTGTAACTTATCGATGCGCTTCTTTCCATACAAAAATATTAAATATTTTTCTCTTTTTTTGAAGTTTTTGGGGGGGGAGGTTGGTAACCCCCTCCCCCCCTTAGGCACCAACGGGAGTGTGATTTTAAGAAATAAAAATAGCAAACAACTGTTTTTTTCTGCTTATGTATGTTCATATGCATGAAACAAAATTAATTACAATACTCAGAACAAACATAAACCCTTTAATTAATGTGCTAAAAAGAAGCAATTCCATAATCGAGCGACTGCGCGCCACTGCTGTACAAACCTATTGCAAATACGATTTCCCCCCACACAAATACAGAATTTACAAAATGGTATTGTTTGTGTTAAATATAATGTAAATTTGGTCCTTCTCGACAGATATAAAAGTTGCAGTAAATCCTATTGACAATCATACTGTTACAGATTGAAATCAGTGTGCACCTCTTCTTCTCTGCATGACAAATTCTCCTTCTCTCTTGGGCTTACTGCAACTGTTAAATCCTGGGGTGGGTTCGGTCAAGTGGACATTACTTCAACAATACTTCATCAATCACCACGAATGAGGTGTTAAAATGCGCGTAAATAAACACCGCTTCCAATTAAATCCCATAATGTATAACAAGATCTATCGTTTGAACTTGACAGACAAATTTCAGCGGTGGGGAGTAATTTTTTTGGGTGTGTTTATATGTTCTTGTGAAAGGTTTGTATGCCATAAGGTTGTTTACAATTTGAGATAATTAAAACATAATTTACAATTAAAAATACACTGTGTTGTATTAAATTTTAAGAGAACAATCACGGTAACCAACACGTTTGCATACAACAATACAAAGGACCGATCGAACGAACGAATGAGTTTGAGAGAGAGAGAGAGAAGAGAGAAAGAGACCGACCCACAGTAGAAAGACAGAGAGAGAAACTGCGTCGACATTTTACATCAAGACTATTGTCAAATAAGTAGGAGTCATTTCAGTAATGGTTCACTTCATGATGTGTCAATATTTTTCTATGTTTCTATTGCGAACTGGCCGTGTAAGTCTTGGTGTATTAGTAGGGTTCAAAATTAAAGTCCCATTCTAGAAGTTTGGGGAAGAAGGTTTGAAGGTGGTTTCTTGTACTTTCAAGGGTGCTAAACAAGATTTTTCGGGTCCAACCTCTGGGAAATGTGGGGAACTCTCGCTAGGGCTAAAACAGCTATCTAATAGTTAATATGAAAACAATTTTAGGGTATTTCTTAATGCTGATTATTGTGTAATGCTAGCGAGAGTTCCCCACATTTCCCAGAGGTTGGACCAAAATAATCTTGTTCAGCATCCTTGAAAATGTAAACAAATACCTTCAAACATCTTCACTTTGATATACACTCGTATTCAATAATACTTAATTGATAACGGTCCCCAAAAGGCTATTATGCTAAATTTAGGCAGCCATTTTGAAAACAGCGCCTTCTAAGGGTACTTACCATAAATTCTAATTATTGGAATAGCATTATATAGTAATTAGCATTAAGAAATACCCCAAAATTAATTTCATATTAAATATTAGATTAGTTTTAATATGCCATTTTCTGGAATTTTGGCGGCCATTTTGAAAAACGCCCTCTAGTGAGAGTTCCCCACATTTCCCAGAGATTGGACCCGAAAAATCTTGTTCAGCACCCTTGAAAATACAAGAAAACACCTTCAAACCTTCTTCCCAAAACTTCTACAATGGGACTTTAACACTTAAGTGCCTAAGGAGGGGGGGTTCCATAGTACCCAAGATTTGTTTTCGGCGATTTCTCACTCGTGAAAATATTTTTTAACTCTAATTTTTTTGTAATTGTGCAACTTATCGATGCGCTTCTTTCCATAAAAAAATATTAAAAATATTCTCGCCCGTTAATAAGATAATTAGCTTGGGTCCCTAGGAACCCCCTCCCCCCTTAGGCACCAACGGGAGTGTGATTTTAAAAAATAAAAATTAGCAAACACTGTTTCTGCTTATTTAATTTTCATATTCTGAAACAAAATTAATTACATACTCAGAAAAAACAATTACACCTTTATGTGCTAAAAAGAAGCGATTCCATCATCAAGCGACTCCGCGCCATTGCTATACAAACCTATGGCAAATACGATTGCCCCACAAAAAATACAAGAATGTACAAAATGGTATTGTTTGTGTTAAATATAATGTAAATTGGTCCTTCTAGAGCAGATATAAACATCAAAATGATTTGCAATGTATATGCTGTGGAAGCAGGGCCGCGGAAACGTCATGTTACTTTTTTAGCGATTTTGGCGCATTTCGAAAACTATGATTTGCCCCTAATTTCCAGACGATAAACCGGAACTCATTTATATTGCTTATATCTTCGGCCTTGTCTTATGCCCCCTCAAAGGTGTATGAGTCTTCATTTGAAACTTCCATCGGGAAAGTGGTTTCCATAGGTGTGGGGGGGGGTTCCATGGACCCCCCCCCCTTAGGCACCACTGAGTGAAAACACCTTCGGACCTTAAGGTGTTTAATTTTGAACCTACTTAGGGAAAAGACATTTATTACACTGTGTGCTCCTGTCAGCAATTAGCCGCATGGCCGTTATATTCCCGCCCACCTTACTCACAACGCTCTCAACTAATTGCCTGTTTAGAGCATGTTCACCATTTTGGTATTATTTTAAAGATGCAGATTTTAAAATGATGCAACACTGAAACGGCTCATCACTTAATTAACACTTTATTTCACTAGCAGCTCTTACTATAATTTTCATATCATAAAAAATCTTTGCATTCTGGGTCACGAACTATAATAAAATGTAAAGTATCACTCGACCTAGTTTCGACGGTCCGAACACAAGATACTCTGGTTTCTAAAACTATTATTTTTTTTCATTTATAGAAACACGGTTTTGCCTCCACGGTAAATGAATCCATAAAGCCCCTTTAACGCAGTCCCGATACTAATGGGCAAATTTATATTCTGCCTGGGTTTTTCAAGAGCAGCTATATAATAGACGAACATCTGGTCAATCCAGTAATTCAAGTAAAGTCAAGGTGGCGGTTTGTTTAACTTAATATCATTATGTGCATAAAATGTTAGATAGGCACACAATTAACAATCGTTAACGGCTTGTATAAAAGGAATTTTTAATAATTCCCATGAGAGCTCTACTCTGTTTTCTGGCTTTTTTGTTTTCATCTATACTTTGCGATGGACAACCACCCTTGAATATCCGTAAGCCATACCTTGAGAAACTGATTTAAACTTAAAACCGAACAAGAAACTTACAACTGTACTTTCTTCGCTTATTACGGGTCCCCTTCGGGGACCATTATCTTACACAGACAAGTGTCTCAGATGAGATTGGAAGTCAAAACTAACACTAAAATTTAAACAATACCATGAAATCTCACAACATTGATTGTAATTTTTTTTTTCAGACCGGCACCATGACTGTAGAACAATTGTCCAGACTTGTTTCAGGATGTACACCTTGTCTACTGTCATGAAATATGTCTGTAAAAATAATTTTAAGATTTTTTTTAGATTTAAAGTGTTTACTGTGATTTGTTTATTTCTCTCTGTCTTCCCTCTCTCTACACCTAATCCTAACCTCCAGTAAACACTTAATTGCCCAAACATTTGGATTTTTTCGATTTCTCGGTTATTCAATGAAATTTGTCAAGGAGTTTTTCTTGCTATTAGGCTGATTTATGAACACGCTTCCCCTGATACTAGTAAAAAATTAGATAAATGCAAATTTGTTTTTCGGAAAGTGACACTTTCAATTGGCTAGGTCCAAGGTCGAGTTTGGGGATTTTCATTTTATTACCGGTATGTGGTTTTCTAATTTACCCCTGATTTACCTTGTTTAGTTTCATGATCAAACTCCCAAAGGAAAGTGGTTATCTGTAAGCCCCAGATTCAACTAAGGTCTAATGCCGGCACCGATTGGGTCTTAGAAAATTAAAATAGTGGGTTCCTTCCCGGAGCAGTCTATGACCGTTAGTAACAATCGTTAAGTACATCTGGTACTGTTACAACCTATCATTCAAGAAGGGTCTTTATTGGATTACATATTGAACATTTTGATTTGATTTATGACAATTTTATTATTAACCTTTTGTGACATGCTATTTCATAGAGGCTAGTGTCAAAAATTATTATATCGGTCTACGGTTTTATTTTCGTCTTCAGCGGTTATATTTATTAAACCAATGTTCGAACTGAACAAGTGCTACGTAATTATATTTTGTTTTTGATGTATCCGGGAGTATTATTGTGACTCACTCTAGGTGATCATGTATTGAAATCCAGCTACATTGTTTTCACCTTCTAGCATAATTGGATCATGGATATTGCCGATGACACATAAGTGTGCTTCTCCATGTGGCAATCTAAAATAAAAGTGCTCGGGTCAACTTAAGCTAGTGTGAATGACACCAATCCATATGTGTGTAAAACGGTATAATGATAGCAAAGGCTGCTTTGAAGTCAACAAATTTCAGTGGATAGGTAATGCCTCTCTCTGGCATTTTCGAGTATTTCTAGCATGAACACAGCATCTCCCTGGCTCTTCTAAAAATCCACACTGGTCTCATTAGATGGTCCTCTAATGGTATCTTGTATTCCTATTTAGCAACCACCCTGCAGAAGACTTTACCCGGGATGGACAGGAGCGGTGATGGCTCTATAGTTGGCTGGATCCAGTTTATCCTCTGAATCCTCCTTTATTGTAAACTGTGGTGGATGATACACAGCACTCCAGTTCTTTCTGGGATTTTGTCTTGCTCCATGCTGTGTTTTAAAGTATGTCCAAATGGTCACTTGCATCACTCTTCATGAATTTTCGAATAGCAACCCTTCACTTCAGGATACCATTACAACCACTAGGCTGTCAAGTCTTGCTTGTTTGTACTAAATATAGTCGATTGTTATTCTGCCACTGTCGCGTTAAACGGTTTTTGACATTTCCATTAAATCTGAGAGGTTATATGCTTTACACAAGCCTTTACCTACCTGGCGTGAAGAAAGGTCAATTTTTGTTTCATTGACATCACCTTGTCTGTTAAGGATATCCTTCCCCGTTTTCCTCCTCGAATTACAGTGTAAAAGCAATAGCCTACATTGCTAAAGACACGTTTAATTTTGGATCTACAGCACCGCACTGCTCTAGGGAGAGCACAGGCGAAGAGGAGATAGAAGAGAAGTAGAGACAATGGTCCACATCACTTCATCTTCTCCACGCGCCTATGTGTGTTCAATGATTTTACAAACACTAGTTCACCTGGTCCTTATCCTGACATGTTAGAGGTGCAAAATCTGCCCAGACAGTTCAGCATTCAATAGCCTTCTCACCAACGCCTGATTGAGCGCAAATTTTAAAGCACAAGCCCTACATGAGGCCCACGCATACTGCCGGGCAGTGCTTGTTCGTTGCCCGGCGTTGAACGGGTCACATGTCAACTCATCTATAAATCCAGGAGTGCAAGGGTTTTGGTGTGGGATAATAATTATAATAGGGCGGTTTTGATATATTAGAGTGTATCGTGGCGCACATGGCTACAAAGCGCATAGCTCTGTAGCATGGCGCGTAGTTCAGGTATTAAAATTTTGATAGAATATTACTACTATTACTTTTTTTGCAGGGGAAGTTGCTGGAGTTTTGAGTTATGCACAGTAATTTAACAGAAGCAATGATTATTGAAACTTCATATTTTTTCTTAATTTATCATGATATTACTAAGATCGTTTTGAAACAAGGTTTAAGAGATGATTTTTTAATTTTAATGTCCACGGGACCGAGAATGCCATAGTAAATGCAGTCCAGTTTCACAAATTTAACCGTTTGGAAATCCCCAATTCCCCAATCGAGCAGATCGTGTCTACCCTCCTGTCCACAGAACCACATGTATAGTCTTATATCTTGATATCTTGATCGATTACGCTGTGACAACAGAGATACAGAATGCCTTGCTGCTTTGTTGCCGTATTGTTCTTATAAACGTTAACGAGATAAATCGTTTTGGTGTAAATTGTCTGGTACAGGTCACGTATCAGATATCAGTTTTCTTTCTTCGGGGCGACCGATATAACATAAATCCGACTATGTTAAATCACGTCGGTACATGACCTTCTGCCCAAAGTGTAATTTTTTTTGTTCCCAAAGACCCGTGTATTAATGTCTAACAGTACAACATTTAAACCTTTTCCCTACTGATTCAAAAACCGACGGTACGATGACATAATCGGTGTTTTTTTTCCAATTAGGGGATACGTACGTCATTTTTACTGAAGGGTTCCCCCGAAGGCAAAATATATAAACCAATCCATGCCGTGACTTCCATCAATCTTTTGTTGGTCCAAAAATGTGGCTGTTATTCCCATAATAAAATTCCTTTTTGAGATTCAACATCTGTTATATTTCTTTAATAATTATATTCAATTGTCCTCCGCATATGTGAAAAGATGGGTCCATAAGTCCTATAAACTGAAAACAAGTCACCGGCTAAATACCCTTACCGTGGACTGAATGGCAGACGGATCCCCGGTTTAGTTTTAGCAGGCTTACAGACCCTTGCGCGCGGCTGCGGGGTATGCGTCAAGAGATAAATGAATAAACGAAATGGGTCAAACACATTTGAGCCACAGCTATCAGCACTTTGTGTTAATGATTTCATAGGAAAAAAATGGATACTTTGGACATGCAGTCAATGGAATACTTGTGAAACGTTAATGGGATTTTAATCTGTTTGAACAATTGATTTCAGTTTAGTCGCTTCTATGTACGCTATGGTTGGCCGTGTAAGAAGGCGCTGGTCAGAATTTGGAAATCTTTTGAATTTTCCCTTAGAATTTCACGGGTTTTGTCCGCCCTTCTACAAAAAGGCTACAGTCTTTTTATGGGTGTCACTCATTCATACAGTTTGTTGGAGGGTGTGATTTTCATTTGCTCAAATTTGCTTTTAGCGAGTTTGTAATTTTGCCTGTAATGCATAGTTTTGTGCTTTTGTCAAAAAATTCTCGTACAGAAGCGTGTAGTTATTTTTTTAAATAATATTTGGTCAAATAATTTTAGTTTTTAAGATCAGATATTCATATCTTGTAACATTGGACAATTTACTTAATGCTCAAACATGATTATAACACCTCAATACGCAGTAAGCTTTTGTAACGATCGCATAGCAACGTTAAATTGCATTGTTGGAGAATGCATGTGGGTGTTGTCACAGTAAACGGGGCTGCAGAAATTAATTGTCCTATTTGTGGAATACTGATTTATTGTATATAACTTTTCAGATAATTTACGGGTATTGGCAAGAGAGCTAAAAAAAAGAAGTGAAATATGTTTGTGTTAGTCGACCACATTTTTTATTTAATTGAAACGGGATTGGAAGTATTTTCTTAGTTTATTATTTTTTTCACAAATATTTAAATTAAAATAAGAAGATATTAGTCTAAATGTTACAAATTAAATTTCCATTACGTCAGCACTATTTATGTAAAGCCACGTCATGAAAATCGTGGATCTCTTTAGAAAGTTCAGGCCTTCTGGCCAATCCGCGTGAAGCCCGCCACGGAGGTCACGTAATTGCCAATCATCACAACAACCCCACTGCGTGACTCTAGTTTCGGTGGCATGACTATCACCTGAATGTGATCCGCGCGGCCCGTCTGGAAACGTTCATCCTGCTGTATCGCTTTTATAGGTGCGTACACGCATTGCGAATTGCCCTTCGTTTTCAAAGGGATCTTTTTACATGTTGGAGCGGGCAAGTATCATATTAACATTCCTTTTTTGTAGGCATATCGCGTAGGGAAGCTAGACCGAAAGCTTGGATAATCAGGGTTGTGGCATTAGTGATTTATGAAGAAATATTGTCAAATTGTTTGTGGGGATCCAAAATCTACTCGTCTACACATTTGGAATTGAAGTCAACATTTCCCCGGAATTAAGAAAGTTCTGATTTGACTTTCAGGATCGCTTCTGATAATAATTTTGTCATTCTAATATCCCGCTAGGATTTTAGCTTACTGTCGTGTAAGTAGTATTACGAAAGGGTGCAAAATATTAGCGTGAAAAATCGAGAAGCAAACGAACATGTGGCATGTTTATCAGTCATGACATTAACTTCAAAAATCACTTGTATTCATTATTTTCGTTAAAATTCCTTAAAAAATCATTAATTGCAATACCATAGTAATCTTGCAGTGATGGGTGAGATTATTTTAGTGGGTCTGTGTGTACATCTCAAGAGCCGACTCTCGAGGTTGTCAAACTCACTTATAATAAATTTGAAATTGAAGAGAGAAGTGAGATTTTGACACGATTGCACCATCTTGTCCGTACCGTACGAAAACTCTATGGTACGGCCATATACTGTGTGACCTTGTTGTCTTGTCGTCCTTCTTGCTCAGTACAGTACGAGGGCCCTATTGATGGTGGCGCCTTGTGTTGTCGTGGTACACTGAAGTATAGGGGTCCATATCAACTTGATGGAATTGTTTTGCGAGATATTAAATGATATGAGTTTGGACTGGCAGTAAATATAAAATTAAATGGATTGGGAATATATTAGTAATTTTCGGAAATGATCAAGATTTTGTTTTGTGAAAAATGCACATCGTGAAATGCTCTTATCCTCTTTGATTTTTTCGTGTTAATTTATTCACGGTCACTATGTAAATTAAAGGTCGTTACGTATGAGTACTGCACATGCACAGGATCTGCTAAAATAAGCATTAGGAGAGACTAGAAAATTAATTATAATTTGTTGTGTGATATTATTTTAAACTTGTAATGAAGTTAGGAACGAGCAAGACATGATTAAATATGTCCTCTCTTTAATTCATGAAGGATTAACTTCAGTAAAAATCTAGGTCATCACGGTTGGTACGGCATATGAGCACCGTAATGCAAATAATTAGGAGAGTTAAAGCGAAAAGGAAAATTATAATGATGTTGTTAGCATGTGAAGACTTTAGGAGGATTAAAGGACATCAAATATTTTCGCTTCAAATGTTTAGTTTAGGAGAGATTGCATCCATGTTGATATTAGTTAATGGAGATATATTTTATAGTGAAGACAAGGCTAAATGTTCCGTCTCTAAATGATAGGGAAGGAAGTTTTATTTTGTTCTCTTATTGCTTTGGAAAATATGGTGAAAATAAAATAATACGAAATATTAAATAAACTTCTAAAGACAATGATAACTTCCCTTGTAATCAACAGTTTTAGAAAGTCATCACTTCCTCGCATTTGTAGATTTTGGTGGGAATGTGCATTAATAAATTGTTTGTATTTTGATTGTTTGCGGAATAATTAACCTCTCAATTAAGATAATTATTATTCTGTAGGGATAGTAGGACATGACTATCATAGGGATAATATTATGAATAGCCCCCTATGTAATATACGGATATGGATTTATTTTGTTTGATGATTGAGATACTGGGAACATACTGCCCCTCCCTTTAGAGTAATTGTTAACACCGTTCGCTTGATTGGTAAAAAGACATTAGAGTTAGAGAGTAGCAAGCGTTATGGCTGACACTCTAAAAAACTTGACCCCCACTCAGAGCTTGGTATGCTCAAGGCTACAGAGAAAAGTTTCACGACAATTGCGGGCTGCCAATCAGGTGTGGGGGTTGTAGATACTGTTTATTTTGTATGTTCCCCTAAATTTCACTTGCAAGATTATATTTTGTTTTCATTGTTCTTGACATACTAACATACAGGTTCTGAAATAAAGATGTGTAAAAACATTATAGAAAGTCCATGAATGAATATAAAAACTACCGAAATGTTTGATCTTCATAATTACGGTAATTGCTGCTGAACTTGACCTAATTGTGTGAATTGTGGAATGTGAAATTGGGGAGGTGATGGATGTATGCTATACTAGAACTGGAGCCAAGATCCTTATGCGGGTGTGATTCAACTTATTTTCTTTTGGAGACCTAATTTAATTCCTATGGGGCAATCTGGTTTGGGGGAAAATAACTTGACCCACAGGTACCCATGTATCCATTCTCTTCCATAGTGGTACCAAAATGATCACTATTGGATCTGCTCTAAAGATGGATGATGCTGCAAAAATAGTTGTATTGTTTCTTTACATAGTGAATAGGTAGTCTATAGACGCCTGAGCACACAGCTGGGATTTCTCTAAGGAAGTTAAGCGGCCACTGAGCAGCGAACGGGTATTGAAAAATGTGTAGCTTTAGAATGGCTGTAACTCAATCATAGCGAATGGGGGACATAAACGTAGGGGGGTTGGTGGGAGAAAATACAATAATACAGCCACTGTAAAAACTTAGTTATTATTATGTAATAACCGCGCGTTGTGTTGTTTCAGCAGCAGAAAGAGTAGATGAGATTTTGGTGGGTTCAATACCAGACATGTGTCACATCAAATGTCACAAATTAAAAATGTGTCACATCAATGTCACAAATTAAAAATTGTTTGTCACATCCAAATGTCACAAATTTAAAATGTGTCACTCCAAATGTACAATTAAAATATTGTTGTCCACATCCAAATGTCACAAATTCTAATGTCCTCATTAATGTCAAAATGGGAGTATGAAAATGCATGCATGGTGCAAAAGGCAGGCACCTCACGGTAGTACTCGGCGTCTTGTTGGAGGATGAGGGTTAGCCTGCGATAAATATTATGTGGAATGCATGCAAAAGGCAGCCACCTCACGGTTAGTGCTCGGCGTGTCTGTGGAGGTGAGGGCCGTGACCCTGCAATAAATATAAAAATGTGACATGAGCATCATTATGGAGTTGAGTAGTTGAGTAACCATGGGGACGAGAACATCAGGTTTGTCTGCAACTGACTGTGTGCGACGAAGTCACGAGAGGAAGACATGTTTTTGTCTGTGTTGGAGCCCCCTGGTTTGTCTCCTTTTATATTTATTATTACTATGAGGTGTAAAGTAATTATTAAGACGCAGGTGTAAATACAGACATATGCACCCCAGGTGTAATATGGTTGTATTTACCCGTTGCCGGCAGTGCCGAGGATGGGGGGAAACCTATGCCCCAAAAAAGTGATTTTGCCATTGGTAATTGTATATTTAGATTATAAAACGTATATATGGTTGTAAATCCAAACTATGCACCCCAGGTGTTCTATGGTTGTATTTACGGAGGCCGGCCAGTGCCTAGAGGGGGCAACCATGCACAAAAAGTGGATTTTTTCCATTGTATTGTTATATTTAGAATATTATTAAAACGATATGTGTGTAAATCCAAACATATGCTCCCCAGGTGTCATATGGTAGGTATTTGCGATTGCCGGCCAGTGCCTAGAGGGGAACCTATGCCCCAAAAGTGGTTTGAGTAAGGTATCTAAAATTAGATGCAAATAAAGTGTAACTAAGTAAATAGTTTATAAAGGACATGTAATCGCAGTCAGATGTATCCTTTTATAGGTTATGACGTTGTGATGGAATCTGACGCCACGACGAAGGCTGGTGTAATAAATCTTGAGAAACTGATTTACCGAGTCACGTGCGTAATTCAGAAGGAGCAGCAAGGTTCTGCCCCTTGCAAATTACCCGCGAGTCCTTCCGGGGCGCTTCCCGCCGATCCCGCTACAATGGTGTCAGAAGTGGGATCCTACTTGACGACGTGCGAGGCGGTGGTGAGAAGGGTGGGACGATAGAGCGAAGAGTTGTGGTTGTGAGGACGGAAGGATTCAACGGTACGTTGGGTGACGGAAAACGCGACCGAAAGGAGTTGTATGTGCGATGAGGCGACGTCGGATTGGTGTGTTGCGACGGACGGAAAATATTGGTGCGCGGGTACTGCCTACGGGGATGATTCAACGGAAATTAAGTGACGAAAGAGTTCTGTGTGCGAAGGCGGCGGCGACGTCGGTGTGTGTGCGACGAAGTAGTAAGAGTAGAGTAGTCTGCGGTTTAGTAATGATACGGGGAAATCAACGGCGACTTAAGAGGACGTAAACGATGGCAGCCAGCCGGAGGATCTGGGAGAAGTTGAAGATGAGTGACATGGAGGGGAGACACGAGGAAAGGCGGTGGGGGACTTAGTCGTGACGATATGGATGGTTTTGTAAGCGGTGGTGAGGATGTGAGGTCGGGCAGCGATGCTTCTGCTGCTGCAGGGGTCGGTGGTAAAAGGGATAGTGGACAAGGTGAAGAGTGAGGTGGCGAGACATTTTATGATGGAGGAGGACCGGGAGTCGACGGATGAGAACTGGACTGAGTCCGATGTTATCGGGATGGAGATACAGTCACCGGGGGCAGTTAGGAAGAGGGGTGATCGACCTAAGAGGCGGTCTAGGCGGGAGGGGTTCATTATGGAGAGCAGTTGACAGACGACTGATGAGGACGAGCATGAAAGACAGGAGAGGCGTAGGAGACGAAGGAGGGTGAGTGAGTTGGACCGTCGGTTGGAGGAGAAGAGAAAAGAAAGCGGCGTGTTCGCGCATGGACAGAAAGAGAGAAGGGGAGAAGAAGGAGAAAGAAGAGCAAAAAGAATAGTGATGGGAAGACAGCCGTATGTGCGGGTGGAGGAGGGGGGAGGAAGAGAAAAGGAAGGTGTGGAGAGAGGAGAAGCGGGCGGTTAAGAGATTGGGGTCGTCGAGCAACAGGAAGAAAGAGGACGAGCGGATCGGGAGGGTTGCGCGTGAGCGGCCCGATTTGGACTTTTACAGGAGGCGGCGGGAGCGAGAGCGTCCAGAGCAGTTGAGTTGGTACTTTCCAATGGAGACAGACGCCAGAGGAGAAGATGCGGACAGTTAAAGGTTGAGGAAGCTAAATTGTGGGAGAGAGAAAGACGATTATACGTTGAAAGGGGAAGGCTACCGAAGGGTGTGGAAGAGAATTGTGACGGGTTACCCTCAGTGCGGAGGAGGGAGTTCAGATGCCGTAGGACGGGGCGCGAGGTATAAGCTAGGGGAATATGACAGCATAGTGGAACGTTCGAAAAGGGGAGATGGAGAGATACGGCCGGCGACTAGAGTTCAAGGAAAGAGACAGGCAGATGCGAGGGGAAGGACGGGCGAGGCTCAGTGAGAAGGGATGGAGAGTGGAGGAGGACAAGCCTAAGCCTCAGCAAGGAAGGATGAGAGTTAGGGAGATCGGTGTGTACGGCCGGACCGAGAGCTGGCGACGTGGCCAGAAGTGCATAGAGAGCGGTGTTGGGTGGTGGGGTCGATGACATGGAAAGAATGAGAACACGTTCAACCTTTGCCTATTGGAACCGCGTGGTGAGCGAATTAGTTGTCCTCTATGAATGAAACGGAATGCAATGGAAGATAGCAAATACAGATAGAGGTAGTAACCTCGCTAACGCGAGAAAGAAAAGTGAATTTCCGCCACGGTTATGTGCCACCGATCTGAGAGAGAAGCAGACGGAAGATGGGGGATGGGATATGAAGGTAGACCGTCTAGCTAAAGACCGGAAGTATTGGTGACCCGGATTTGTTGGAACGTCCTCCGTTGAAGAGGAGTGAAAGAAGCGTCACGCGTGCATCAGAGTTTGCAGCACGGTATGGAGAGAGGACGCGGCAATATGAAAAGAATGTTTGAAATACGACGGGAAAAAACCCTGGAAGGATTTTCGAATGCATTTCAAGGCTTGTAGGGAATACAATAAATGGAATGATAAAGAAGTGACGTATCAGCTGTTTACTTGTTGCCAGGGGGCTTGCATTGTTCTACCTGAGCATTAATGACGTTAACCCGACGGAGATGACCTCTTGCGCGAAACTGTTGGACGTGATGGAGAAGGAGTTCGGAGTTCGGGACCGAGGGACTTGAGTGTGGCGAAAATTACTTTCAAAATTGCAGCGGCGGGAAGCAGAGGCCGGGGAGAGGGAAGGGGAGAGTCTTCTGCATTAAGGAAGATTGGAAATTTAAAGAGACTAACGGCGCTTAAGGTTTCCGCACCAGACCTGAGAAGAGTGGTAGAGATTTGTGGCAAGGGGGTGGGGTACTTTAACGATGAATACGCAATTCGGTTAATCCGGAAAGCATCTGTTCCAGGCGAGCCTGGCACATTAGAGGAGGTAATTAGGCTTGGCCCGGCGATAGAATCGTTCCACCGTAGGGAGAAGTCGAGGAGTAGGAGTAGGCCGGTGCACACGAGATTGGTTGAATCTCAGTCAACCCCGACAGGGGATTTCGCCAAGTTAGAGGCAAAGATGGATGCACGGGAGCTAGGATGGAAGCAGGTGTTGAGGAGCTTAAAAGATCTGTAAGAGAGGGTTCGAGATCGGCCAACGAGACGAAGCAGCCAATGGCGGCATCGCCTAACGAATATCGAGGACAGAACAGAAACAGTCTGGAAGCACAGAGATGTGGAAAATCCCCGCAGAAACGCCCGACAGCCCCCACCGGGGCCTCGTTTATGCTTTAATTGTCAGAAGCCTGGACACTTCGCCCGAGATTGTAGCGAGTACGGTACCGCCAAGAGAGGTGCTATGTTTCCGCTGCGAAGAGTTGGGCCACACTACAAGAATTGCCGTTACAATGATGTGGTTTTGTCGCAGATTCGACAGGAAGGACAGGACATCGTCCTATCATTTGCAAAATGCGGGAAAGGAAACGAGATTGGGCCAACCAAAGGGGCCATGGAGGGCCGGCGGCAAGCAAGAGGCCCGCGTCAGTTTTAACCAAGAACGCATTGGGTGTTCGGGGGGATGGGAACGCAAGGGGGTACAGAAGGCGTAAAAGTGCAAAGGTTAGAGAAAGTAGGGAGATTAAGAAGGGCGGAGAGGGTAGATTGTCCGACTGAGATGGGGTGGGGGAGGAAAGAGAGAAGAAGAAACGGGGCCAGGAGTGGTTGGAGACACGGCAGGAGATGGACGCCGGAGCGAGAAGGGATCAAAACGGGAGGGCGGTTTGCTCTTGTGAGTTTGAGGTGATGGACAAGGTCAGAGCAGAGGATTGTGAGAGGTAGGAAAAAGGCGGGAAAATGTATGTACCGGTGTTGTACATGGGTTGTCTACGTCATTATGCGAGACACTGGGACTTCAAATTCGCTTATGCCGATGGAAGTTGTAACAGATGATTCAGGAGAGACGCCGACCTCGACTTCGTTTTCTAATACACAGCTCATTCAGGCCGATGGGCGAAGGGTTAAAGGGACGTGGGGAATGAAGCAAACCTGGAATAGGCGGGGGAAATGGGGCTGCATGCGCTGAGTTGCGTGAGTGTCGAAGACGTTTTGAGGAAAGGCATGTTGGGGATGGATTCCTGAAACAAAATGGGGCGATAACGCAGGATTGGTCAAACAGCAAGCTCCACGTGGAGGTGAAAAAGTACGATGTCGTTCCAAGCATGAGCTAACTCAAACACCAATGTGTGGCTGTTCTTGTTTTGTAGAGGATAAGTGGTTGCCCTGGCCGCCGCACAAGTAGTTTGTATCTGCGGCGATTATTGCAGATGCAGAGCGAAGGGGGAGTGTGTTAGAGCTACTAGGGTCATTCTTGTCGGACGAGATAGGCTGGAGAGGAGCTTCACTTGCAAATACCGGAATCGTGCGAAGTCGAGAGCGGCTGGGGGTAGTAGTAGAGCCGTTAATGGTGGGCCCACTTTACGATAGCGGATTATTGGTGGCAAGAGGTCTAGTGAAGGTTAAGACTGTGGTGCCAGTTACAATTATCATGTGTGTTGTGACTTTCCTCGAAGAGGTAAAACAAGGGCGCTACGCTAGGCAAGTTTGTGCTGGGGTGGCGGAGAATGAGGTGTGCGAGACCGGATGGTGAGGCGAGATCATAAATGGTGTTGAAACCGCCCAGCAGAGGTGCCTGAACATATGAAGGAGTTGTTAGAGCAGAGTACTACCCACTAGGGAGAAGGAGCGAGAGGAAAAGGTAGAAAAGGTGGACGGAAAATTGGTGGAGGGTTATAGGACGGAGTGGAGGACGGTCATTTAGCAAAACTATCAGGAGGTTTACTCATAGTGGGGAGTTGAGTGAGTTAGATATTGGTAGGAACGAACGAACGAGGTGAAGCCACCAGTATGATACTGGGAAGTGGCCTAGGTACGATAGGCAGACATGAGGATTTGGTAATAAACCGAAGCAGAGTGAGGACCTGCGGTTGGAGCGACAAGTGAACGAGATGTTGGAGAAAGGGCTAACAGAAGAAAGGGCTAATACAGCCTTCGGATAGTGCTTGGTCTATATAGCCCAGTGGTGTTAGTAGCAAGAAGGATGGCTCTAGCGCCTTGGCTCTGGACTATCGAGGTTTTTAATGAGGTCACCGGAGTGAAGGGACGCGTATCCTTTGCGCAGAATCGATTGATTCGTGGATGCTAGGGGGCCCGGCCAACCCAACGTACTTTACAACTCTGATTGGCTACGGCTACTGCAGGTTGAGATGGACACGGACGAATTAGAGTATAAATCTAACCTTCTCCTACCACCAGAGGACTTTATGCTTGGAACCGTACTACATTTGGCCTTTGCAATGCGCCCCTCAACGGTTAAGAGTTGAGGGATGGGTGTTAGCACGGATTGAGATGGAAAGGACGCTACTTGTTTATGTAGACGACGTGATTGGGTTCGAGCACCGTTGGGTGGCGGAGTCAGTAGACGGTTAGAGGAGGTTTTGCAGAGGTTCAGAGGAGTCGCGGGTTGAAACTCAACGCACCCAAAAGTGCACATATTTCAAAAGGCGGTGAACGTATTGGGCCACGTAGTGTCGAAAGGGTATATTATCCATACGGATCGTCCCAAGATAGTAGTAGAAAAGCAGTTAGGTAGGGAGGGGAAGAAAGAGAAGGAAAATAGGACACGCTAATTAAAAATAAGGTGAGCGTAGTTTCTTGGGGATGGCGTCCGTATACTATCGTCGGTGTTTATCCGTGGATGTGGCGCTGATTTACATCGCGGCACCTCTTCATGGATGCAGAGAATAAGTGGTTGTTTGAAGGAAAAGCGACGGTTTGTGACGGATGCGTTCAACACGTTGAAGAGTTGCTGATCAGTGCTCCAATTTTAGCTTACCCGCGTCCAGAGGGCCAATTCATCTTAGACACGGACGCCAGCAAAGTGGAAATAAATGAGGGGGGAGTAAACGGTAAAAAAGACGAAGGAGGGCGAGGAGAGGGTTTGAGGGTATATTATGGGCTAGCTAAAAGTCATTGTCCCGGCCTCAGAGCGAATTACTGTGTGACGAGAAGAGAGGCTTCTTGCTGTGGTTGTATTCCTCAAAAAGGGTCGTCACTACCTAGGAGGAAGAAGGTGAAGCAAAGGTGAAGTGAGGACGGAACACGGGTCGCTAAGGTGGTTTGTTGGAAATCAGAAACCGGAGGGTCATTGCTGGCGAGAGGGCTTGAGGTGCTGTTACAGTTTCAACATCGATTTGGAGAGAGGACGAGTCCAAGGAAGAGTGGAAGGACCAGGGGGGAACCACAGGCAGAAATGAACACGAAGCAAGAAGGGGAGGTAAAGAAAGAAGATAACAGGGAGACAGGTGGGGGGGCAGGGCGGATGGGGGCTACGATTATGTTCAAGAACGAGGAAGGAGGGCTGAGGGGGAGCAGACCAGAACAGAAGCAGAGAGAGATCAGATGAGTGTGATTGATCGGGGTGGTGGTGCCAAAAAGAGCGGGCTGGAAGTGTGCAGGAGGCTGAAGTGGATGGTGGACGTCAGTAATCATTCTGCTGGCGTGGGGCTCGGTCAGAGTTGGGAACACATGATCGACCAAGCCTGGAGCGGGATAGAAACCCGATCCCCGTCGTAGTGGTTTTGAGTTTCGTTTAAGGGACTCAACAACCGGAGGATCACACTAGAGTGATACGTTGAGGCCCGCAGTGAGGACGAGACAATGGCTCTGTCACTGAGGAAGGAAAGGAGGATTGGCGGAGAGGGTTTTAGGACCCCCGTGGAAAGATGTATCTGCCCCTTGTCGTCTGCCTTGAAGAGTATTGGGGCCAGTGGGACTTGTTCTGTTGGCAGTGAAGGAAGGCATCCTGGTGAAGATATGGGAGAGTGGAGAGATGGGAAGACTATTAGGTGGCTGTCGTGCTCACAAGGACAATTCGGAAGCGAGTGCTAGATAAACTGCATGCATCGAAGGCAGGAGCGCACCTAGGGCGGAACAAGACCCTACAAAGGTCGAGGAAAGAAAGATACTATGGGTGGTGTATGAGTGCCGAAGTGAGGTCCTATTTACGCATTGTGTAGGCTGCGCAGGGGGAGAAGGGGACAACCAAACGTCACCGAGCACAACTTCAAAGTTTTACAAATAAGTAGGAAGCTCCTCCGGAACGGGTAGCATTGGAGGTGTTGGGGCCTCTGACCGAGACGGATGATTGGAATGCATAATATCTTAGCGTTGGCGATTACTGGGCCCGTTGGATGGAGGCATTTGCCATAAGAGATCAATGTGCCAAGACGGTTGCAGCGAAGTTTGTGGAATGAGTTCGTCTGTAGGTTTTGAGTTCCGAGGAACTCCATCCGGACCAGGGCCGGTAGTAAACTTCGAGTCAAGGTATTATCAGAGAGGATGCTGTCCGGATTTATTGGGGAATGAGAAGACCCGTACGACTCCGTACACCCCAAGTGGATGTGGGGGGGGGGGGACCTGTCGAGCGTTAACAAACGGGAATATTGCCAAGCCGTGCACTCAGATTCAAACCGTGCCAGAATCAGAAGGACTGGGAACCCGTAAATCTCATATGTGGGCTTTCGCTTAGAGTTTTCAAGTGTTCAAGAGTCGACAGGCGATGAGCCCAAATATGATGAGGTTTTGGGGCATAAGTAAGTGGTTCACGTTGACTGGTGGTTGGGCTGGTACCAGATGAAGGAGCATGCGAAACAGACTCCGAGGAGGAGTGGAGAGAGCGTATTAGGGGAATTCACGAGAAGAGCAAGGCACGCTTGGAGTTCAGTATGAAGGAGACAGAAACGGAACTACGACCGTTTGGTGCATGGTATCCGGTGTTCGTTCAGGCAGGGTCAGTTCGTCTGGTTGTATAACCATTTACAAGGAAAGTTGCGAGACTTTCCAGGAAGTTAGCCTGCCGTGGGAGAGGGCCCATATCTGGGTGGTACAACCGCGATCTCAGATGTGGTCTTCCGGATCCAGAAGTATGCCGCAGTAAGCGAGAGTTGTTGTTCATGCGTATAGGTTAAAGCTCTATGAAGGACCAGGTTGGTGGGATGGAAACTACCATGTGCCAGAAGTGAGCTCGAGGTGGGACATGTTGGCACGGGATAGAGAGGCCTATAGGACCCGGTGGTCGCGACGACGGGGAAGTAGTAGCTGACGAGAATGATGGTGACGTAGAAGAAGGGACACTAACGAGGGACGGGGCTCCACGATAAGAGGAGATGACTTAGTCATGGTCGAGTTGGCGGCGCTTGACGAGTTGCCTGCCCGAAAAAGATGGGGAGTCAGGAGAAGACAAGGACCCCCAGCGGCCATTGGCGACCCCCGGGAGGATGAAGTGGAATGGACGAGTCGTCACAGTGTGAAGAAGCAACAAAATGAGCCGCTAGAAGGGTTCAGAGACGTTGGTATGGGCAGAGGGCCGAAGGGGACGTGCGCCGAAGTGCGAAGGAAAAGTAAGGAAGAGTGTACGCTTCGGACCCGGTCGTACACATAAAGTACGTACCAGGGACGAGCGCGGAGGCCGATGAAGCAGAGGAGTTGGCTGTGTACCGAATTCGCGGGGAGAGGTAACTATGAGACGATCGAAAGCAAGCGGAAAAGCGGACTGAGCCTGATGTAGTAGGTGACGGCCGGAACCAAGGAGGAACCCTAAGCGCGACGGCGAGAAAGCCCCATAGGTTCCGCTGATTGTGAAATACTGCTCCAGATACATTTTACTTTATATGAGTAGGGGAGGAGGATAGGAGGCTAGAGAACCTTGTATATAAAGTAACTACAGAAATTCATCCAAAATGATCGAGGCGACAATCAAACTAATCAAGCATGAAATTTGTTCGTTGAGAAGTTGGATGGTAGTATAGACCTACTTAGACAAGCGTAGGCATTGGGGGCTGGTGAAGCCCAACACAGGGTGTCTGGTGCAAACTTGGTCGACAGTGCTAGTGAAAGAAATTAAGATTGCAGCTCCAATCATGACCGGGATGTGTGGGCCAGCCGGGCCGGCTCTGACTGAGAAGAAGGGCAGAACCAGACGTGCGCATATGACGTTGAATGGCCAGAAAGCCAGGCGATTGGATGAATGCAAACGCGCCAGACGACTGTGAGATGAATGGCCAATGCGGCCGGACCACTTTTGGATGAATGGGCAGACGCGCCGGACGATTGTGGACGAAAATGGCAGGACGCGCCGACAGACGACTTTGGATGATGCCAACGCCGGGAACAACTTTGGATGACTGGGCAAACGCGCTCGGAACGCTTGAGATGATTTCAGATGGGCCGGGACGTGAGACTAGTGGCAGACGCGCCGGACGGCGTTGGATGGCCAGACGGGCCGGAGGGGACTTGAGATGGATGGCCAGACGGGCCAGACGACTGGGATGAACGACCAGCCAGGCCGAAAGACCTCACATGGACGGTCGATGGGAGTAGGCCAGGAGGGCTAGGATAACTGCACCTTGGGATGGAGCTGAGGGTCAAGAGTAACCGAGAGACAGCGTTCGAGGCCAGGTTATTGTGAGATACCAGGATTAGTGGGGTGTACCAATATGAACAAAAACCGAACCAGTCTGGGGGGTGCCTGTTAATGGGTGGTGTGATCCACCAAAATGTCATGCGATGAACTCCGTTATGTAATAGAGACGACGGCCCCCGTCCGAGCGTGGGAGGTACAGCAAAGCTGTATACTGTCGTGAGCACTCGTCAAAACATGCGGGAAGGGCGTGTTGACGGCAGTTTAGAGAGTGATGGTAAAGGTGGGTCTGGGTCAACAGACAGTGCCGCTCACACCACGGGACTGGATGCGGCAAGGCGTGGAGACATGTTGGATGATGACACTGGTGGGACTATTCTGCAATACTTGACCAAAGCGAACCGGGCTCTGTACGATGACAACAACTAGACTGCTGTGATGACAAACACTGAATGGCGCGATGACTACGCTTGACTGCTGTGACGTCAAAAGAAGATTGTTAGTATGGATTAAGAAATAAGCAGTTTCGGTTGCCGCATTCACAATCCCGTTGACACTTACATCGTTCTGTGGGCGGGACGGCACAATTGGGGGAGGGGTTTGCTGTGAAACGGGTTGGGAAGTTATTTTTAGGTTATTATTTTGTCACACTATGGACCCAACCATGGTTGTCCATTAGCCTCTATGCCTACAAATTAAAATTTCCATTACGTCAGTATAATTAGCAAAAGCCAGTCATGAAAATCGTGATATCTTTTTAGAAAAGTCAGGCCTTAGGCCAATCCGCGTGAAGGCCGCCACGGATGGTCAGTAATTGCCCAATCAGCACAACACCCAACTGCGTGACTCGAGTTTCCGGTGCAGGTCTATCACCTGATGTGATCCCGCGGAAACACTTCCACTCTGTGTTATCCTTTTTATAGGGGTGCGGTCCACGCATTGCGACTTGCTGTCGGTTTTCAGGATCTTTTTACATGTTGGAGCGGGCAGAGTATAATATTAAATTCATTTTTATGTAGGGCACAATCGCGTAGGGGAAGCTAGACAGAAGAAAGCTTTGATAAATAGGGTTGTGAATTAGGTTAGGGATTTATGAAGAAAGAAAGAATATTGTTCGAAAATTGGTGTGGGGATCCAAAATCTACCTCGTCTTAAAATTTGGAAATTGAAGTCAAATTTCCGTTAAATTAAAAGTTCATGAATCGTCAGGATAGCTTCGGATAATTAAATGTGTCATTTAATATCACCGCGTAGGATTTTAGCTTTACTGGTCGGTAAGTCGTATTACGAAAGGTGCTGCAAAATATTAGCGTGAAAAACCGAGAAGCAAACGACAGTGTGCAGGTTAAAGTCAATACATTACCACTCAGAAAAATCACTTGTATTTCTTATTTCGTTTTAAAATTCCTTAAAAATTTTAATTGCATACCATATCTGCAGTAGTGATGGAGATTAGTTGGTGTGTGGTTTTGTGGTCCAAAACTCATTTATAAAATTGAAATTGAAGAGCGAAGGGAGATTTTGAAAGATGGCGCCATCTTGTCCGTCCGTACGAAAATTATGGTACGGCCAATATCCGTGTGACCGTTGTATTGTCGTCCTTCTTGCACCTGTACAAGTACGAGGCCTATTGAATACGTGGCGCTTGTGTTGTCGTTTTGTACACTGAGTTTGTTTTGCGAGATATGATCTTTCAGAATGTATGTTTGAATGGCTAGTAAATTAGATAAATAAAGTGAGATGGGAATATTTAGTAATTTCGGAATGATAAGATTTTGTTTTGTGAAAAAATGCACATCGTGAAAATCTCTTCTCCTCTTGATTTTTCGTTAATTTATTCACGGTCACTATGTAAATTCAAGGTCGTTCACTGTATGGTACTGCACATGCACCCTGAACTGCTAATAATAATTATTAGGCGAGAGATTAGAAAAGATGTATAATTTGGTGAGTGAGATTATTTTAAATTGTAATGAAGTTAGGAACGATTCAAGGACATGATTTAAATATTTCTCTCTTTAATCATGAAGGATTAATTCATGTAAACTCTAGGTCATTCACCGTATGGTACGGCATATGCGCACCGAACTGCAAATAATTAGGAGAGTTAAGTAAAGGAAAATTATAATGTTGGTATCATGTGAAGACTTTAGGAGGCGATAAAGAAATTAAATATTTTCGGCTTCAATTGTTTAGGTAGGAAGAGATTGAATCCATGTGATAGTTAATGATATATTATATTTTTTATGTGAAGACACAAGGCTAAATGTTCCGTCTATAAAATGATAGGAAGTTGTTATTTTGTTGTACTCTTTATTGCTTTGGAAAATTATGGTGAATTAACATAAATACTAAAGATAACTAACTTCTAAAGACCATGATAAATTTCCCTTGTAATCAACAGGTTTAGAAAGTCATCACTTCCTCCTGCATTTGTAGATTGTGTGATCATTAAATTGTTTGTATTTTGGATGTTTTGCGAATAATTAAACTTCACTTAAGATAATTATTATTCTGTAGGGATGTTAGGAACTGCTCCATAGGGAATAATATTATGACATCCCCTATGTAATAGACGGAATATGGATTTCTTATTGTATGGTGATTGAGATACTGGGAACATATTTTCCCTCCCTTAGCGTTAGTGTAAATGTGTAGCTTTAGATGGCTGATAACTCCACATCATATCGAAGGTGACATGAACGTAGGGGGGTTGGTGTGAGAAAAATAAAAATAATACAGCCATATGTAAAATTAGTATTATATGGTACTAACCACGTTTATTTCAGCAGAAAAGGTAAGATGAGATTTTGGAGGGGTCCATACCAGACTGACTGTCACATCAAATGTACAAATATTAATTAAAATGATGTCAAATCAAATGTCACAAATTAAAATGTTGTCACATCCAATGTCACAAATATTTTAAAATGTTGTCACATCCCCAAATGTCCAATTAAAAATGTGTCACACTCCAAAGTCACAAATTATAATGTCATCATTAAGTACAATGGAGATGACAATGCAGCATGCGTGCAAAAAGGAGGCACCTCACGGTAAAAGTAGTGCCTCGGCGGTTTGTGCGATGGTGAGGGCTTAGCCGTCGATAAATATTATGTGACAATGCATGCAACAAAAGGCAGGCACCTCCGGTAGTGCTCGGGTCTGTTGGTGGTGGTGAGGGCTTAGCCTTCGATATAAAATATTATGTGGCAATGCATGCAAAAGGCAGGCCCCTCACGTAGTGCTCGGAGTCTTGTTGGGGTGAGGGCTTGCCTTAGCCTCAATCGAAATATAAATGACAAGGCCATGCAAAAAGCAGGCACCGCACGGTTGTAGTGCTCGGACGGCGTTTGTTGGAGGATGATGAGGGCTTAGCCTTCAATAAATTATAATGTGACAATGCATGCAAAAGGCAGGGCACCGCACGGTAGTGCTCCGCGTCTTGTTGGAGGTAATGGGTTAGCCTTCAATAAATATGGGACCCAATGCATGGAAAAAGAAAGGCCTCACGGTAGTGACTCGGCGTCTTCTTGTTGGAGGTATAGGGCTTAGCTCAATAAATATTAATGTGACAATGCATGCAAAAAGGAAGGCACCTCACGGGTAGTGCTCGGCTTCTTGTCGGCGTGAGGGCTAGGCATTCAATAAATATAATTGACAATGATGAAAAAGGCAGCACCTACCCGGAAGTGCTCGGCGTCTTGTTGGAGGTGAGGGCTTGGCCTTCATAAATGTAATGTGCCAATGCCTGCGAAAAGGCAGGCCACCTCACGGTGTGCTCGGCAGTCTGTGTTGGAGATGGTGAGGGCATTGGCCTTAATAAATAAAAGTGACCAATGCAGGCAAAGGCCACAGGCACCTCACGGTAGTTCTCGGCGTTGCGTCTTGTGGAGGTGAGGGGCTTGGCCTTTCACTAAATATAAAATGTGACATGAGACTCATATGGAGTGGAGTAACAATGGACGATGAACATCAGGTGTCTGCAAATACTGTGTGGCGACGATTTCACGAAGAAGCAATGTTTTGTGTTGGAACCCACTGGCGTCTCCTTCTAAATGGGGTGTGGATGAATGATGGTGAAGGCGCACCCATGCTAGGCGGGGCCCGTAGAATGGGGAATTGGCGTTCGGGTCGGGGGTTTGGTGGACGAATTGGTGATGGGTAAGGTGAATAAGTTAATAAAGGAAAAAGGGAAATTGGCTTAATTGTTGTTTTTATTTTTGTTTTTTTATTTTGGTATTTTTCTTTTTTTTGTTTATATACTATGAGTTGTAATGTAAACTCATTATTAAGACTCCATTGTGTGGTAATACAAACATATGCGCCCAGGTGTTCATATGGCTGTATTTACGATTGCCGGCCAGTGAGAGAGGGTGGAAAACCTAATGCCCCAAAAGTGGAGTTTTGCCCATTGTATTGTTCATTTAGATTATTAAAAAGTATATGTGTGTAAATCCAAACATATGCAACCCAGGTGTCATATGGTTTATTTTACGATTGCCGGCCAGTGCCTAGAGGGGGTAACCTATGCCCAAAAAGTGGTTGTTTGAGTAGGGTATATAAATTAGGTATGCGAAATTAAAGTGTAACTAAGTAAATGTTGTAGAAAAGGACATGTAATCGCAGTCTGCTGTATCCTTTTATAGGTACTTGACGTTGTGATGTAATCTGCCGACAAGCGAAGGTGGTTTGTAAATATTGAAATTCTTGCAGAAACTGAGTACGGAGTCACGTGCTGTGTTCTCATTCAGAAGAAGCGCAAGGTTCTGCCCCCTTTGCAACTTATCCGCGAGTCCTCCGGGGCGCTTTCCGCCGTTCCCGGCTTTACATTGATAAACATATTTGTTCTCTAAATGTTCTTTGCCTTGGGATTAATACAATTGAACCCATTTTTTCAAGTATGATCAGAAAAATGGTTGGATGGAATAAAATTAAATCACTTTTTGAAAGGTCTTGTTTGTAGAACTGAAAGAACATTCAATGGCCACCCAAAATTAAAACATCACCGAGGTGTTCTATTTTACGTAATAACTTAGAACCTCAATTCAATTTGACATAGCGGTTGTAACATTGCGTGTCTAACCCTTTCGAACTTCAGATCGTCATGTGGTGCACACAAAGTAAGTAAATAACGAAATTTCTGCCAAACTTGAGTTGTTTATGTATTATGAAAAAGTACAATTACGCACAATTTGGATACAATGCATTTCAACTGACCGTATCAAGTTTACAGCATTTATAACAATTTAATTGGTCTAAAAGGTGGTCCAATTTGGTGTCGATAGACTTTGTGCACTCAAAATGCAATTTCTGTTGAGTGCAACAGAAGGTAGTCGTAAGTGGTAGATAAGACTTGTTACAGTCAACGGAAAAATCATGTTGCAGGTCGCAACCTTTATTTTCTAAGGGATAATCAAAATAGTAAGCTATTAAAAAATTATATTTTGATTTGAATTGGCCAAGACCATTCAATGTATGTATAATACTTTATAAAAGATTGAAAATCCAGCAAATTTGTTGCAACTTATGCGTTATGGATAATGGACATTGCCGATGACAATAAGTATACCTAACATTATTTCATCTAAAAGATAAAATACTCGGGTCAACTAAGCTATGTGTGAATGAATCAATCCTTTGATATTGTGTAAAAACAATGATAGCAAGACCCAAAAGTGCTAAAAGTGTTGCATGGTCTTATTTCGTTTTTCGAATTGCTTCAACGGTTCATCAGTGATTTGAACTCCGGATCTACTGCATTTCTGAGTTGTGAATGATTCACCATGTCTTCCTGAATTAATAACCTGATGCGCTTTCGCTTCCAACGCCCGTAAAGCACATGCTATAGAATGCAAATACATGGATTGCACGCACAACAGAAGCAATTATTCACGCCTCTGTGAAAATTGACAGTTACAGTAGCATCTTGTTTGAACTTCGCAGAGTTGCAGCGATGACCCGTGTTGGGGTGGTGAGGGGGGGGGGGGGGTTTGCACGCCCTTGCCATCAAAACCGTGTAGTTCCAATACATACAGTATATAATTAATGTACTTTTAGTTTCATAAAATTTTGTGAAATATTAACTTTCCCAATGGTGTTCCCAATCTATCCTGGCTATGAACCCGCTCCAGCGGATATGACAACGTGCATTGGTTTGTGTTCTATAACTGAAAGGATAGAGTACAACTTTCTTTTCCTCATATTTGAAAGCCAATTCACCGATAGAGAATATTGATTTTGATAAAATGACAAACAGTGGAACAAACCACTATTATTTGTTTGTGTGTTTATTTTTACATTTCACTCACGTAACTCTCGAACAATCTTTGTATTCACCAATCGACTGAAATATTAATCTGTCCTCCTACTCAGATTTAAATGAGACTTAATTTACCATTAAAGTAGGAAGTATTTGTAAGGAAAGTTTGATCTTCCCGTGCTATATGTATTTTGTTATTTCCCACTTTGAGATGCATATCCTATCCTACATAATGTGTATTACTACAGGGTGTATTAGCATAAAATGTACTTCATATAACATGAGAAAATACGATTGAGTACAGATCCTAAAGATCAGCGCCTTTACTACCTGAGAGGTTTTGTCCAGAAGTTATGAGAGATTTTTAAAAAAGTATGTCAAATGTCACTTGCCTCACTCTTCAGGAATTTCGAATAGCAAACCGATTTACCCAAGATAACATTACAACTCAACTATGTTGTATTGATTGTTTGTAGTAAAGTATAGTCAGATTGTTATTCATGCCACTTCGTTAAACGTTTTTGACGATTCCATTTATTCTTTGAGGCTGTATGCTCTACACAGGAAAATCAATACAACCTTTACCAGGCGTGAATAAAGGACATTTTTTTTGCATATGACCTCACCTTGTATTTAAGGATTCCTCGAATTACAGTGTAAAAGCAATAGCCGACTGCATGAAAACTGTTAATTTCACAAATCACCGCATCCTCTGCTATACCTCAAGAATAAACCAAAATGGAATTAACGAAATGGTGTCAAACCTTTTAGCCGTTTTCTTCTGGTTTAGCCAGCTGCAGCCTTTTGTGCTCAATTATTGCAAGCAAAATGGTATACTTTGGACCAATGCAGTCAATGCAATACTTGTGAAACGTTTATGGGATTTTTTTTTTTAAATATGTTTGAACAATTGATTTCATGTTTAGAGTCCGCTTCTATTAAACTTATGGCGGGCATGTAAGGCGCTGTTCCGGATTTGTAATCTTTTGAATTTCTAGAACTTCACGGACGTCCGCCATTCTACAAAAAGGCACCGTCCTTTTTATTGTGTGACCTCATCATATTTTGAAGGTGTGATTTGATTGGCTCAAATTTTCCTCATTAGATGGAGTTGTATCTTTGCTGTATGACATAGTTTGGTGCTTTTGTCACAATGGCGTTCGTACAGAAGTGGTAAATATTTTAATATATTTGGTCAAATAATTTTAATTTAGTATTTTTTGAAGCACACTGTAAAATGTTTGAGAGCAAAATTTCATGTCGTCTGTCAAAACCATGAAAGTTACTTATGCTCAAAATGACTATAACCCCTCAAATATTAAGAAATGTTTTGTAATGATCGCATCGCATCAAGTTTATGTATTGTTGGAGAATGTATGTGGATGTTTTTCCACAGTAATGGTTCTGTAGAAATTCATTTTCCCCTCTTTTGAAGAATGTGGAACATTGTTATAATAGTAGATATATAGCTAAAACTTTCACATTGGTGGAGAGATTAAAAAGTGAAAAACAAGGATAATTTAAAAATTAAATTTTTTATTTTAATAAGATTTGTGCTCAACTTATTGCAATGAGTCGTTAGTGGTAGATAAACTTTACAGTCAACGGAAAAATCCCGTTTGCAGTTACATCAACAACACCTTTTCTTTTTCTAATTACTTAAGTGGATTATCAAAATAGTCATATAAAAATACCTTTTTCATCTTGTGTTCGTTCGTTCGTTTCGGCGTGCAATCCAAAAATCAAGTGGAAGATCCGTCTTTAATTAACCCATTTTGATAGTTTCATCATCCAGGTGATCAGGCCTGGGATTCCTCTTGGGACGTGTATACCTCACAATCATCTATGATGTTGGCTAATGGTTTGCTCTCCCCAATCGCAGTTTGGTGAATGTTCTACTCCGATCTTGTGAAGGAAGTTCTTTGTATACGACCAACGCATTTTCTGAGTCTGTGAGGTTGACCCATGCTTTCCTATCAGGTCACATCCTTTGGGCTTGCTAGATGGGGTGTCCACAAACTGCTTTAGGTTCAAAGTGAGGAATGACCATGCCCATACCATCTGTCATTGATCCAGGATGATCGATAGGATACTGTGACTGCATTGTCATGGCTTGGGTAGCAAAGTGACTCCGTGGAACTCTCTGACCCTCAAAGGGTGTTAGTGTGGGGATTTAGGCTACAAGGTTCACCATTTCTTGGCGGAGCTTGATCTTCTGAGTTCCTCTAAGGTTTGCAGGAGCTATGCCAGACATAATGGAAGATATTCTACATGCGTTTCCAACAGGCAACCACTAACTGTCTCTATCATTGCATCATTCAGAACGCACTCAATCTGTGTGACTGTACACTGTGACTCCATAATGGTGCGGCATATTCAGCAGTGGCGTAGTCCAAGTCACATTGATATGTAAGTGTCAAAATGCACCCCCCATCCATTTCCTCGAGCCTTCAACTGAGGTTGACACGATACTGCGTCTTGGCAGCGAGTGCCTTTGGTTTTGGTGTGTTGATTGAAGTAAGGCTGCGGTCCCTATGTGACGCCAAGTACTTCGGTGTTGGGTATGGCCAGTTTTTCCCTTCGAGTAATGTTAAGTTCTCTTTTTGCGCATCGATTTGCCAGGTGGCAAACAGAGCTGACGGTCTTGGGTGTGCGTTTCAAGTGCCCTCGGTGGAAGCATTGGCTTACAGTGATAGGTCTTTCTGCAACACTGTTTCTAAGGACTCAAAGAAATCAGCAGCTTTCAGTGCCGTGTAGTTGCGTAGGAGCTGTACTGCGAACCAATCTCCCTTGGCATATTAGACGCTAGATGTTGAAAAGACTTGGGTGCCAGGACAGAACCATGTGGGACATACAACATTCCGAAGTTTGCGCTTTTATGCGTTGCCATTTGATGTCTCCAGGGACGAAAAGATCGTCTTGGATGAGCACCATAATGAACTTGACAAGCTTGACATCAGGGACGATTTGCGTAGCTTGAGGTAAGAGACCTCGATGCCAGAATGTTCTCGTACGCAGCAGTTAGGTATATGAAGACTGCCTCCAAACTTCTGCTTCTTCTGGGCTGTCTCGATGTCATTGTCATTAACTAGTCTTGTTATCTGATCAGTTGTTGATTACCTCTTCGAAATCCAGCTGGGTGCGGGGTAAATTTTGCCTCGACGTTTATTCATTGATCCTGCCGAGTATCAGTCGCAAGAAGCTTATAGATGTCGAGATAGTAGAGAGATGGGTCTGTAACTCTTGGCTCACTTGCTGGTTTCTTAGGCTTTCGTTGCACTACCTTTGAAGTCTCATTGGAGGGAATTAGTTGACGTCCCCTGCAGTATTAAAGGAAGTTGAGCCATCGCACAGCTTCGAGTGCCATATTCTTCAAGAATTCTGTATGGATGTTGTCATTGCCAGGCGCTTTCCCATTCTTGCGAACTTTAATTGATTCGGTGATCTCATCGTCGGTGAATGGTTGGGACATGGGGACTTGACGGGGACGAGGTTTGTAGAATAATTGTTAATTCTAAAACTCACTACTAAATGAACACAAAAATGCTTCTGCTGTAAAATCAGGAACGGGGGAAAATGTAGATACGACTTGTGCGAACGAGATGTGAATATTGTTCAATTTTATACACCAGCTATTGCTCCCATTTCAGTCTAAGTACTGCATGTGCACTATTTCAGATATAGACGCAGTTCATAATTATAATAGGGTCATACCTTACAACCGACGTTAACATTCCCCTAGACCATCTTTAGGATATTTCTCAGAACATTACAGTAGAAAATTTATATCTTTACCAATAGAGATCAACATTGAACAAAAAGTAATCAAGAAAGTAGTTTACAAAAATCTGTTTAATTAATTTGAAAATGAAATTTTAACACAATGTTACATTTTAGGTACCTTTACTGTGAAAACACCCATATACATCCGTGCTTAGAGTCACAATATAAAAAGTAGTATTTTGTGTAGTCAGTGTTTTATTACGTGAACTGAGCACAGATAACCTAATTGTTGTAATATATGTTCTTGTGAAAGGTATGAATGTCATAAAGCGCTTGTTTACAATTTGTGATAATTAAAACATAATTTATAATTAATGGTACATGTGTTGTATTCAATGCATACAATAAAAGGACTGACCGAGCGAACGAATTAGTTTGAGAGAGAGAGAGAGACATTTTACATCAAGACAATTGTCAAATAAGTAGGAGTGATTTCAGTAATGGTTCACTTCATGATGTGTCAATATTTTTCTGATTTTTCTATTTCGAACTGGTCCTGTAAGTATTGGTGAATGAGAAAATACATCCTGGATTTTTTGTTGTGCTTATTAGCCTTATTTAATGCATTTATTACACTGTGTGCTCATTGTCAGCATTTAGCTGCATGGCCGTGTGTATTCCGCCCACCTTACTCAACGCTCTTCAAACTAATTACCTGTTTAGCGTGTTCACAATCTCGGTATTATTTTAAAGATGCAAAGGCCGGTTTTAAAATGAATGCAAACTGAAAGGTTTATCACAATCATTACACTTTATTTCACTAGCAGCTCCTAATACATGTCAGTTTAATAGAAATGTTAGTACTGAATAAAAAAAAAATCTTTCATTTCCGTCAATAACTATAAGTATCACACCGACCTAGTTCGAAGGTCCGAACACAAGATACTTCTGTCTCTAAAATATTATTTTTCATTTATAGAGACACGGTCTGGCACTGCAACGGTAAAATGAAATCCATGAGCACTTTTGCAAATTATCTGTCGGGTGTCTAGAAAAGCTTAGTAGAATACGGACATCTGGTCAATCCCGTAATTCAAGGTAAATTCAATGTGGCGGTTGTTTAACTTAATATCATTATGCGAATTAAAATGTGGGTACGCAGCAACCATTAACATTGTTAACGGCTTGTAGTAAAAGGAAATTTAATACATTCACGTAGAGCTGTCACTGTGTTTTCTGTTTTTGTTTTTGTCTATTACATACTTTGCGATGGAAAACCACCCTTGAATTAGCCGTAAGCCATAGCCTTGAGTAACGGATTTAAAACTGAATAACCGACAAGAACCCTTATACTGTACTTTACTTCGAAAAAAATATAATATAAGAATATCTGATTTGAGAACAGATCAGACGAAGGAGAAATGGTGAACTCAAGCTGTATTACGTTGCATTGTGACATCGTTGTCTTTTGGGACGGTGTTGTCCCCAACGCTTTTTTTCTGCAATGAATCAAGTTCTTATACGTCCCTTCGGACCACTATCTTACACAAACAAGTGTATCAGATGAGGTTGGGAAGTCACATCTAACACTTTAAAATTTAAAACAATAACATGAAATCTCACAACATCGATGTGTTTTTTCAGACACCACCATGACGGTAGACAATTTTCTAGACTTTTTTTCAGGTTGTGCACATTTGTCTAGCGTCATAAAATATGTCTGTAAAATAATTTAAAGATTGTTTTAGGTATTAAAGTGTTTACTGTGCTTTGTCTATTTCTCTCTCTCTCTCTCCCCCTCTCTCTCTACAACATATATCCCATAACCCATTTGCCATAACACTTAAGTGCCACAACATTTGATTTTGTTTTTGCGATTTCTCGGTTATGCAATGAAATTTGTCAAGGAGTTTTTTGCTATTTGTCTGATTTATGAACATGCTTCTCCTTAAATAAACAAATAAATAAATAATCAATCAATCCACCCACGTCTTCATTGAAATAATTACTATAAATCGGATACCCTTTTATATGCTGATAGCATCAATTTTAATTTTGTCATGACCGTGGTCTTAACTGTGTAAGTCTATTGGAAAGACCAAGGTGAATTTTGAGCTTTCTGAGAAAAATACAAAATAAATTTGGCTATATTGTGCTATAATTATTTGAATTGGTTTGTCTAGAGTAGATATAATATTTTTTTGGTTCAAAATCTTATATTGGATGAAAATGAGGATGAAAATATGCGAACCACTTAATTTCGGAGAGTGACAATTTCAATTAACCATAGGTCAAAGGTCAAAGTTCGGATTTTCATTTTATTATCGGTATGTGGTTCTTACATGACCCCAATTTACTTGTGTTAATTTCATGATCAAACTTCCAAAGGAAAGTGGTTATCTGGGTTGGGTGTCTAGGCCTCCCGGGCACTAACGCAGGTTTTTTTTTAGCTTGGGTACTTAGGTGTTAACTGCACTTTTTACACTTTTCAAAAATCGTGAAGCAGACCCTTGCCTTGTTTTAGGGGGAAATCGCCCCTAGATCAACAAGAAAAATAACGCTACCTCCTTTTTTGCGGCGATTGCAAGGTTGGTAGTCATTTTTTTCCCTAAAAGGACGTTAGGGATATGGGCCTTGGGTTAGTGGTTCTTCTTGTCACATCTAGTGATTATATGAATTGGTTTGTGCTCCCAGGTTTGTGGCAAAAAGGAGGGTAAGTGAACCCCTGGGTGACATTTGGCCCCAATCTGTGAAAACCCTGTGTGACATTTGGGTCAGGGGTTATTCTGATGAAGTCTGGTTATGATCACGGTAGCATTTTGAGGTTTTAGAGAGACCGCCACATTTGTCCCTTGAATGAATTTGGATTCAAATCTGTGAACACCCCATATGGCCAGGCCTCTGGCAATCACTGTGACCGAATGGCATCAATAGCACATGTGGGAGAGGGAAAAAAAGGGGGGGGGTTAGAGAGTGTCCGGGGGGCACTCCCATTATGGAAGTGACGCGTATGAAATGCTGTTAAGACCCCCTTTTCCCGCTTCGTTTCCACCAAGACCCCATATTTTTTTGTTGAAAATTTCACCTAAAGACCCCATATTTTGTGAAAAAGTTGCCACTGTCACCAAAAGACCCCTATTTTGGGGAAATTTTTAAAATTTCCACCAAAAGACTTCAATGTTTTAGAAAATGTTCCAAAAAACTCGAAAATGTTCAAATTTGTCACTCAGAAAACTCCCTGTTTGAGCCAATTTAGCTGTCTCTCACCCAAAGATCCCTAGAGTATGAACTCTATTGAGCCTACGTACACCCTATATGAAACTTGGGTCAGGGGTTCTTGTGACTAATTCTCTTTGCAATGGGACCAATCGTTTGGCAGAAGCCGAAAAGCAAGAAGGAGAAGGAGAAGCAAACTAAATAGCACAAACGGGAAACTATGCCCCGTTTCACGGGCATAGTAAAACAGCCAAGCAGAAAACTATGCCGCGTTTTACGAGCATAGTAAAACAACACAAGCAGAAGACAATGATTCGTTTTATGGTCATAGTAATTTCGCTTGAATCGGTTTTTTTATATAAAGTTTTTTGTGTCAATTAAAGGCACTATATATAACGCCTGAGGATTATATTGCCTTATAATAACGGTCACTGTAAGATGTCGAGATTCCCCCCCTCTCCCCTGTCCAGTCCAGGCCAGATTGATTCGAGGATGATGGGAAGGGGAGGATTCCAAGATGGAGGGTAGATCGTTTGGGTTTCGTCGTCGAGGAGCAAATGATTGAGTTGATTGTTAATGTTATGATCATTCTATGGTAATAAAACCCTTTTAATAATGACCCTACTCTCTTATTCACATAGAAATTCATTCATATGTGACAATACGTTTAGTTTTCGAAACTAAATACACATTATATAACGTATGTATAGCTTTATTACATTATATTCTCCAGAGACGAAGAGAATCGAATGTGATTCAACCTGCGATAAATATACCTACTGTGTGCTAAAAAAGTACTTCTGAAAAAAAAAATATTTAAAATATTCCGTGTCAATTTTTTCGCTCAAACTTAACTTTATGAAGGTGTAATTAGTCCTCTATAAAAAGCCGTTTGCCATTAGATTTCCCTTAGGTAAAACACTCAATTAATGAAAGGGTGTAACATTTTAGAGTTGTGCCACTTCACCTGGATATGTTAACTCTTGATAAGTAGGGAAAATGTATTGAAAAGGCATAGGATTTTGTACATAACTTTCGAAGAAGTATGAACAGATTAATTATTAAATGTCTGTCTTACTTCAGGTAGTAGTATTGATTGTAAAAAAAAAAAAACCTGATAATTCATGCAGTTAATCGTTTCACATTGAGCATTGCTTCAGGATGGCTGATCTCAGCCTCGTAACCATCAACATCCATAATTCACCACTGAGAGCATGGTAAAAAGGTACCCAAAGTGTTTGTCTTGTCAAGGATGAAAAAGTAGAAGTTTGTACTCCTACAAGTATGTCAGGGATATTTATTAGACAAAAATCGTCAAATGTCAGAGATCATCACAAAAGTTTAACTTTTTATATGCCCCGATTTCTTCCTTTGTTTTACACAAAATGGGCTCAACGTTTTTCATCTTTCCTCAAGACTGTATGAAAACTTTTTTGCCTCGTTTTACACTGTCTGTAGGGGTCAATATTGACCATTAATGGCATTGACCTTGTTTGTCTTTATCCTCGATAAGCAAAAATACAAAAGAGAATGCATCCGTTTTCCCTAGACTTTGAAGCAGGTTAACGTATTTGTTCCTAAACATTACATCGAAAACCAAATGTCCAAGCTATGTTTTTGAATCCAACTTCAATTTCAATGCGTTGGTGCTCACTCATTTGTGGCCATAAAATGTCCATCAAGTTTGAAAAAATCCGTATACATAATACTTTGCGTCAGCCATATAAAACAGAGTAGACCTACATAATAATAAAATACGTATTTATTTATTAGATCTTCTTTTGCCTGGGGAAACCCCATCAGTGTAATCACTGTTTTTTCGGGGGTGCCCAGGGGTCAAACATAATACATCAAAAATGGAATACAATACAATAACCAAGAATACAGAAATTACTAACAAGTATTAAAATACAATAATAAGAACATAATTTTACATAGTAAAAGTTTAACAGTGCAGCTGCTATAATATAAAACATTGTATTGCACAGTAAAATGTTGAGGTGCCATAGCATACAGATACCTTATAATACCATAAACAAAACAAATTTCACATACACACCTCAAACACACCCGCACCACACACACACACACACACACGCCAAGCACACACGCACACCCCCACACACATAACAAGCATACATACAACAATACAACACATGACGGACACACACAAACACACCCACAACAACGCGCCACACACATTACAAACTTAATACACAAATACACACACACACACAATACATACATTACAAAACACACACACACACGCACATCACAATACAAAAGTAGGTAAGACATACTAATTACAGAGCCATACAATAAAATTACTGGGAAATGAGATATTTAAAAGTAGCAAGTCTTGACGGGAGGGTTGCTTAGCGGCTAGAGCAAGGTTATTAAAAGAGTTAATCCCCCTGGAGGTAAATTTCCTTTTATCCGAGACATTTTTACATGGGGGTGGAACAAGATTACCATGAGAACCAGCTCTAGTCCTGTGGTTATGGCTATCAGAAACTGTTATGAAAATATTGCAGAGGTTTTGTGGGAGCATGCATGCAAGACTCTTGTAAACCATGATATTAAGATGGTATAGACGGCGCTCGTTGAGATTCTGCCAACCAAGTATATTCAGAAGGATGTTTGTTGGATATCTACGTGGAAGGCCTAGTATAATTTTCCATGCTGTGTTTTGAAGTTTATCCAGTTTAGACAGGTATGTCTTGCATGCATTCCCCCACACAACATCACAATAGTCAAAGTGAGGCACAATTAAAGATTTATACACCAAATTAAGAGTTTCTTGAGGAAGAACATTTCTTAGCCGCCTTAGTAAACCAATACGTTTTTGTTCAGTATTGGGACCCCATGTAAGTGAAGAATCTAACCAAATACCGAGGTATTTGAAACAATCAACATTTTCAACCCGGTGTGAAAGCAGATATAGTCCGGCGAGAACCACAGTCCGGGGCTCCATAGACGATACCGGAATAAAGCGTGAAATTAATGTTGCGTTAAGAGTCAACCGAATCGATTTCCCCATTGTTCACCATTGTTCCCGGACTATGGGTACGCCAGACAATAACTACTTCTACACCGGTCATCCCTAATATAGACGTCAAGCCCCTGATCAAGACGATTAATTTTTTTTTGCGTAGCATTGTAGCAAATAACATAGATTTTTTTAAACATTGATGGTTAAGTAATTGTTTTGCAACCATCTTGAGATATGAGCAAGTTCTCTGTTGAGAGTACAATTTACGACCTCAAGTGGTTTATCTTTCTGCATAAAGATACACTTTAGAGTAATTTCTCTTTAAATTGGCGGACAAATAATTGATATATATAGTGAAGAGCAATGGGCCAAGAATTGACCCTTGCGGAACACCAAAGTTAACAGCAGCCTTGTTGGAATAGTGCTCCCCTTTTGTGACCTGATTACGTTAAGACCTGAACCAGTCTAGTTCCCGACCCTGCACTCCAACACTCTGTAGCTTCTTAATGAGCACTTTATGATGGACCGTGTCAAAGGCCTTCTTTAGGTCGAGAAAAAACTGCACCCGTATGAAGACCAGTGCTCATGTTGTAAAGCAAATATATGTAACGTTAAGAAGACTGCTTTGAGTGGAGTGCATAGGCCTGAATCCAGACTGGTTAGCTAGCTATGTTTCAGACCATGATTGTAGGCGGTGATTATCGCTACATGTTTTTATTAGCAAAATCATAGAAGTGGGTTCAGTATATAGCCGCATCTGCATTACAGACTGTGTATTCTTGTTCATTAGATTTGGTCAGATTAAATGAAAATAGACTCGGTTTGTAATATTTTCATTTATAACACTAATACACTGTGTTAACCATCATATTGCTATTGTGCTGAATGTGTTTCACGCATCAAGTTGCCTTGAATTTCACTGCAATGCGAGACTTATTGAGAGCCACAATTCTTTGACTAACCGCGTTATTTGACTTCACAGTTGTCAAAAACTGTATCATCTCTGCATAGGTCAACTCACATAGGTAAGTGCAGAATTCAAGTACTGCCATTAGTTTTCGCTGGGACAACACCTGAATGTTTAGGGTACAAGGAGGTGAATCAGGCGATAGTGCAATACATTTCATGAATGGTTTGCATGGTATAGATGTTTCAGTACAAACCCTACTTTCAATTTTCTCGTGATCAAGTATTTCTCTTTCATGTGCCGACATGCAATCAAGCCATCCTAAAAGCGTGTCTGGTTTTAATGATGCTCTTCTGTACCAGCAATAATTATCATTGTTATCATTGGCAAATACACCAGGGTTAAGTACATTAACAGCAACCGATGTCTTTTCATTCCATTCAGATATGATGCAACCATCTTCAATGTCAAGGCTTTCTATCCGGGGCATCAAATGAAGTAAACGTATAAGAGTGTCGGCACATACCACACAACACTTCAATACTACTTTCGTACAATTGCAAGCTAATAGTTGATTACATTTAACATTCCAATCAAATGAAAAGAGCCCAATGTCAGCTTTTCTAATATGTGAAAATATCTTAAAATGTTCACCTGCTCTGTACTAAGCACCTTCCCGTCACAATCTCTACTGACTGTTACACCACTATTACATTCATCGTTGCCGCTGCCTTTATTTATTTTAGTGAGAGGTTTGAGTAACAGGTGGTTGATAAGTACAAGAGGGAGAACTTTCTCCATTGTTGGCAACCCATCTTTCAAATTAAAAAGGGCATTACCTTTAAACTTGCATTCATCTCCCAAAGCACATTCAGCAAAAAGATTTAGATTCAAAACTTCCAATTGTATGTTAAATCCATTAAGTGTCAAATTGTCCACATGATGGCATATGGTCTAATAGTACCTTCAAAATAATGGCATTGCTTTTACCACCATCCACATTTAATTGCTAATTGATTTATACCCTATTGAGGCACTTTCACCCATAAACTCACCTGAAATGGTGACATCATCTAGTGTAATTTCCTCAAGTGACGGCATACAACACAACAATCCTATGAGTGTGTTTACATTTACTTTGCAATCCTCCCAATAAACACCTTTCAAATTGAAATTCTTTAGTGATTTACACACTATTGAAGTGTTTTCATCTATAGACTCACCTGAAATGGTGACTCGCTCTAGTGTAATTTCCTCAAGTGATGGCATGCAACCCAACAGTCCTATGAGTCCAGTAAAATTGATTTCTATACCGTCCATAATGCATTGCTTTAGTGATTTGCACACTATTGAATTGTTTTCATTTATAGACTCACCTGAAATGGTGACTCGCTCTAGTGTAATTTTCTCAAGTGACGGCATGCAACCCAATAGTCCTGTGAGTGTGTTCACGTTTAGTTTACAGTAATGCCGATAAGTATGCCGATAAGTACCTTTAAAATTTAAATTCTTTAGTGATTTACACACTATTGAAGTGTTTTCATCTATAGACTCACCTGAAATGGTGACATCATCTAGTGTAATTTTCTCAAGTGATGGCATGTAACCCAACAGTCCTATGAGTATGTTTACATTTAGCTTACAATACACCCCATAACCTCTAAAACTGAAATTCTTTAGTGATTTACACACTATTGAAGTGTTTTCATCTATAGACTCACCTGAAATGGTGACATCATCTAGTGTAATTTCCTCAAGTGATGGCATGCAACCCAATAGTCCTGTGAGTGTGTTCACGTTTAGTTTACAATGATTCCGATAAGTACCTTTAAAAATGAAATTCTTTAGTGATTTACACACTATTGAAGTGTTTTCATCTATAGACTCACCTGAAATGGTGACATCATCTAGTGTAATTTCCTCAAGTGATGGCATGCAACCCAACAGTCCTATGAGTGTGTTTACATTTAGTTCACCACCTTCCATAATGAATTGATTTGCATTTAGATTTATTTCACAATATTTCATACGTAATTCCTCCAGCGATTTAAACACTCTTGAGGTGCTTTCATCTACATACTCGCCTGATATGATGACTTCTTCTAGTGTAATTCCTCAAGTGGTGGCATGCAACCCAACAGTCCTATGAGTCCAGTGAAATTGATTTCAACACCTTTCATAATGCATTGCTTTAGTGATTTGCACACTATTGAATTGTTTTCATTTATAGACTCACCTGAAATGGTGACTCGCTCTAGTGTAATTTCCTCAAGTGATGGCATGCAATCCAACAGTCCTATGAGTACAGTAAAATTGATTTCTATACCATCAATAATGAATTGTTTCAGTGATCTACACACTATTGAATTGTTTTCATTTATAGACTCACCTGAAATGGTGACTCGCTCTAGTGTAATTCCTCAAGGGATGGCATGCAACCCAACAGTCCTATAAGTCCAGTAAAATTGATTTCTATACCGTCCATAATGCATTGCTTTAGTGATTTGCACACTATTGAATTGTTTTCATTAGTAGACTTACATGAAATTGTGACTCTCGCTAGTATAATATCCTCAAGTGATGGCATGCAACCCAACAGTCCTATAAGTCCAGTAAAATTGATTTCTATACCATTAATAAGGAATTGCTTCAGTGAATTACACACTATTGAAGTGTTTTCATTTATAAATTCACTTGAAATAGGGCATCGCCTTAGTGTAATATCTTCAAGTGATGGCATGCAACCCAACAGTCCTATAAGTCCAGTAAAATTGATTTCTATACCGTCCATAATGCATTGCTTTAGTGATTTGCACACTATTGAATTGTTTTCATTTATAGACTCACCTGAAATGGTGACTCGCTCTAATATAATTTCCTCAAGTGATGGCATGCAACCCAACAGTCCTGAGAATCTAGTAAAATTTATTTCACTATCTTTAATAATAAATAGCTTTAATGATTTACACGCTATAGAAATGTTCTCATTTATAGACTCACCGGAAATGGTGACGTATTCTAGTGTAATTTTCTCAAGTGATGGCATGCATCCCAACAGTCCAATAAGTGTGTTTACATTTATTTCACAAAGCCTCATTTTGAATTCCTCTAGCGATTTAAAACATATAAACTTTCGATCCAACATGCCCAAAATTGATATTTGTGTGAGATTCATAGTCCTCAATGATGGCATGCATCCGAGGAATAATGAAAGTATACCCATTCTATGTTGCACTATCCGGTCGCCAGGGCTGAGGTAGAGGTCTGTGACGGTTTGACATACCTTTTTCATTGTGCTGTCAATTTCATCTGTTATCCCGAGATTACATTGTAGTCGTTCTTGCACTACAGCCTCATTAAAAAGTACAAGAGTAAGGTACCAGTTACCTTCCTGAAGATTAATCACATGAGGCAAAATCAATGAAGCGGCTTTGTAGCTCAAACCACAGCAAAAACGTAGCAAGTATTCCATATCAAAAACATTATTTCCCACAATCATGTCAAGGTATAACTTAAACTTTTTAAAATCATCTTTTACTAGATTTGCCAAGTAAAATGCAGCACAAAATTCATGAAAGGTTTTATGAATAAATGTCACAACTTTTCTGTATCTTTCAATTTCTTCTTCAAACACAAGTCCAATTTTACACGCATCTCTGATGCATTTGCAACTTGATTCACTTGCTTGAAATGATAATTTCCCTTCAAAAAGGGAATCTATAGCGATTTGTCCAAGTTCGTTCTCTACTTTGTCTTTGTCATTCTTATAGCTTTCCTCCCAATGTTTATTAAGATATAAAATTGCTTCCCTGTATAATTCAGTAAGGCTTTCAGGCAAATCATGGTCCCGTTCCTGATCAAGCCAAAGATGACAAAGCATAAGAAGGAGAATAGGAAATTCTGACAACTCCGTTAAAATTGGGACGACTGCTATTTTACCTGATAGAGACGCTGCAAGGTCGGTGTTCATGATTAATATCAAAGAACGTTCGGACATATTCTTCTACGCTTTCTTTGAAACCCCTAACAACTGAACATGCACCCACTCTGATGTGTAACTTTTTGACAAAATTTATCAACCATGTGTGGTCTAGTTGTGACAATTACCATGGCAAGTTGTTCATATCGCTATCAAGCACCTGAATTTCATCTACCATTGCTTTCTGTTACATTTCAATCAAATCCATCTACTAAATAAAACCTTGTCTCTCCACGGGGGGGGGGGGGGGGTTTTTGGGTGTGTGGATGGTTGTTTTGGCTTTGTTTTGGGTGTGGTAACGTTTCTTACCACTTCTTGGATTTCATCACCTTCCACCCCATTCACAAGTTCTCTCCATCTTCTTGTCTGCTCAAGTTATCCCCAGCTCTAACATCTTACCTCTATTGTTATTGCAACTGATATTACTCAGATATCACATATTGGTATTACACTTCCTAATGCTGCCTCATGGATATTATATTCTATAATCATAGTGGACTTTTCCCAGGCCCGGCCGCACCACGTAGTAAAATGTCAATTAACAAACCAGGGTGTCCCATCTTCATATTCTATTTGAGTATATCACATGTGTGGTGATTCTCGGTGTCTCCCAGTTCTTTTTATTTTTTATCCCCAAGTGGCACATAGCTGAAAATTAACAAACAAATCATCTGTGTTTGCAACCGACTTCCAGTGGGTACCAATCTTAATCTCACCTCTTCTCTTAGAATACATTTGTTTTACCTTCTTTCCACATTGGTAACTTTTGAGCCACTTGGTGGTAATGCACATTGTCAATTACAAGAAATAACCACATGTGATTTTAAGAAATATTTTGACGTATACTCAGAATACTCATCCGATTATTTCTATTAAAGAAGATGTTCTACCTATCCTTAAATTTGGAATGACATGTTATATCTTCACATTCGGGTTATGGCTATTTAGGTGTTTCTCAACGTATTACCAGTTCCAAAATGAAATCTCCTTCCAGTAGTGGTGGAATTATTTACAAGAAAATCAAACTAATATTGTTTTGTCAAAAATAATCCTCTTGGGGAAATTCGGTTGGAATGGGTCAATGTTCACGTTACCCTCGTCTTAACAATGGGGGTCTACCTTATGAACTTCGCTCCGGTGCGCTAACTGCTAAAAGTTTTTGTTAAAAGCTTCTAGGTACTCATTCTCTCATCCTTTCCGGTCGTTTTAAAGCAAAAAAAAAAAACACCGAAAAATCCGGGTTTTGGCGCTCATTTGAAAAAAAGGCGCCCAGCAACCATTCCCATCCTGATATCAATGATGGTTGAAATACTCTTTGCCATGCTACCACAAGACATCGAAAATACCTTATCAGTCATATTTTTGAAGTTCTACTCTCTAAATGTAAGCGATTAAAATTCACTCTTTCAGGAGTGACTCTAGGGACCAGTCTTTTGGATTAAAGTTACGCTTTAAGAGTGAAATTTGTGATTACGTCTTTATCGAGCTATATTAAACACAACTGTACGGTGGTAATCATAGGGTCGCTTGCCCTACAACTTGTCCTGAAACCTAATAATGTATCACTATCACAGTATCTAGTAGTTTCAAATATAATTGATTCGATTTAATAAATCTATTGTAACCATATCGTGTTGAAGGAATCGAACTGTATTATGTAAACACTGGCTATGTAGGAACTACATTTAACATCTTCTGCTTTTTCTCCCACTTTTTCGAACCCCGGTGTAAATAAATTGAGTGTCCCCCATGAGAAAGTGTCCAAGCTACCATATCAACATGTACTGATAAACCGTGACCTGTAGACGAGGCCATTTGGGTACAGTGCTGAACAAATGATGCATACAGCACTCATGGAGAACACAATAGAACAGATGAGTGGGCACGACATTCAGTCACACGCACGCTGTAATATAATGACACCGTTTTTTGCATATATTGAATGCTTCCAATGTAATTGGATCACCCCTGAAGTGAATAACCCGAATACGGTCGCCGTTATGTAATAAGAATGATTTAGTATTTTCTGTCGTGGATGACAGAAAGTCAAAACACTGTTTTCCTTGGAACGATTACATAGCAGCAGTGCTCAAACTTCGACCCCTCCGTACACATTACAACCCCAAGAGGATATATTTTTGGGACAGTGTGTATTTGCTCGACCGCAATGAAACGAAACAATCTTAGTACAAACCCATGGATTACCCCTTTATTGCGTCTCCTGTACAGGTGTAATAATGACGGAATAAAGAGTGTATATTATACTACTTTATTCCGTCATTATAGTCACTGTATAATCCAATGGTTTGACTGGTCTTTTGGTTTCGTCCTTCGTGCCGCAAAATAAAATAAACAACTGTTTTCTTCTGCTGATTCATAAATCCATGTATCTATTTGTATTTTCAAATTAGCAATCAATGCATTCATATACTTACCTTGAGAAGTAGATTCGTTGTGCGGTGATATCCCTTTGAAGATTTGAATGGTTTGGTTACCACTAGCAACGTACTGGTCACCAGTGAAATAGTTCTGGTTCCCACTGACAATGTTCTGGTCTCCACAAACGTGTGTTTGGTTACCCGCGACACTTACTTGGCTTCTACCCATCCTATTATGGTCAGAGAAATTTGGTCTCCCTGTTAATATTTAAATGAAAAATACTGTTAAATTAGACATTTTTATAATACTTTGCATAAAAAAGACGAGCTAGATCAATCAAAAGGCAATGAAATACCTATAGATCAGTTATATTACTGACCACGCACGAAAAAACAAAACCCGTGGTTAAAAAACTGTATACAGATATTAAGACGGTCGTCGAGTGCCAAATTGTGTAAACACGTATTTCAATACGGAATAAATCGCAATCTCATCATAGTGCGCAGTTCACACTCCATAGAAAAACGTTTTACACAATTTGGCACTCACCATAGAAGAAGAGCAGAATATCATAGGGGCCTTATGTCATAGATGGTACAAACTATACATTTTTGGAATCCTTATGACTAGACGGACAATATGGCATATATTTCAACATGATTGGAGCATTTTAAAAGTTTGACCCCTGTGTAAACTTAAATTGGCCCCTATTGAAAAAGTTTGAGAGTACTACCTACCTGGCGTTGATATAGAGGGTCCATACTAACTACCAAAGGTGTCAAACCTTTTCTGTAGTGAGGGGTAAACGATGATGTTTGACCTGGGTCCTAGCTCTTCCACTACCAGTGGTGTTAATATGGACCGAATGTCAGTTAACCCATTTTAGGGCACAACCGTTCTCAGTCGATGTCATGTTTTTACTGGGTCGGATTTGAGTGAAAAAAATTAAAACACAATTATTAAAAGATCACACCGAATCGTTTTGGATTTTCGGTGCTTGGGATATTGACGCAAAATTCTAGCACTAAGATAATACTTTTTGCATGAAAAGGTTCCAAATCAAATTATCTACTTACCCGCCCGGCATATATACCTAAGACAAATAGTTATATTCGTCTCAGATCATACATTATATGCACTATTTAAAACTATTTAAAATAAAACAGCAAAAAATGTAAAACACACAAATTTTGGCTAACTTTTAAAAAAAAAAAAAAAAAAAACAATTTGAGAGTACTACCTACCTGGCGTTGATATAGAGGGTCCATACTAACTACCAAAGGTGTCAAACCTTTTCTGTAGTGAGGGGTAAACGATGATGTTTGACCTGGGTCCTAGCTCCTCCACTACCAGTGGTGTTAATATGGACCGAATGTCAGTTAACCCATTTTAGGGGGGTTGGTACATTTACTGCACCCACTTTGCCTGCTCCCAGTTGAATTCAGCAGCCTTGACGGAATAAAGTGCAGGGAATACTGTACTTTATTCCGTCAAGGCTGCTGAATTCAACTGGGAGCAGAAAAAGTGGGGTCACAAATGTACCAACCCATATTTTAGGGCACAACCGTTATCAGTCGATGTCATGTTTTTACTGGGTCGGATTGAGTGAAAAAAATTAAAACACCCAAGTATTTAAAAGATCACCACCGAATCGTTTTGGATTTTCGGTGCTTGGGATATTGACGCAAAATTCTAGCACTAAGCTAATCCGTTTGCATTGAAAAAGTTCCAAATCCAAATTATCTACTTACCAGACGGAATATACCTAAGAAAATAGTTTATATCGTCTCAGATCATACATTATATGCACTATTTAAAACTATTTAAAATAAAAAACAGCAAAAAATGTAAACACACAATGTTGGCTAACTTTTAGTTGGCTGCTTTTTATTAGGAACCTGTTTCTAACATCATCAATAATCTGACTTATCAATTTCATATTATTAAGTGTACTGTGAACTCGAGTTTTGTTACTAATAACTTAATGAATCGGATTTTGGTGACTGGGGCCTCTCTAAAGTAGACGGTGGGGCATGCCTATCTACGCCAGTGGTGTAACAGGCGGGGGGAAAAAAAAAAAAAAAAAAAAGGAAAAAAATTGCAAAAATCATGCTAAATGAGCCGTTTTTTAGCCTTCTGACCGGGAAAAATTGGCCTTTTGACCCCCCCAAGAGGGAACATTTCCCCAAACAGGCTGGCCTGTTACGCCACTGATCTACGCCCTCTTTCTGTAACCACCTGGGGGGGGGGGGGGGGTCTAAAATCCAATAATAAATTTTGTTCTCCTAATAAAGTGCCCATTTTCTTGAAATAATGAGATGTAACCTCAATTTCTTATAGTGTACAATGAATACACATAATAAGCTTTGAGCAAAACAACGGAACTAAAGATTTTCAACAATCGATTCCATATGCAGAGGAGAAAAGCACTTCAGTAAAACCGGTTCAGACATAGACGTACCAATGACAACACGCTGGGATCGGTGACTGAGATAAGATCTTGCCCAGGACAATCCAGTTCCATTCAGGCCAATGAATTGTTGAAGACGGTTCAGCATAATTTGATGGTCGACCGTATCAAATGCAGATGATAAATCTAGCAGAATGAGTGTGCATATATTGGTATTGTCTAAAGCACATAAAATGTCACTCTGGACACGCAATAGTGCCGTTTCCGTACTGTGACACTTTCTATAAGCTGACTGGAAATTCTCATGCAGATTGTTTTCCTCCTGAAAATCACAGATTCTGTTAGACCCTATCAATTAAATTTGACACCCAGCGTAAGTTGGGGACAGGCCTGTAGTTTTCAGGTCTTCAACATCAAGCCCTGTCTTTTTTAACAGAGGTTTGACATGTGCAATCTTAAAACTTGTTGGAAACAACCCAGATTGCAAAGAGGTATTAACTATATTTGTGAGAGCAGGCAGAAGTGTGTCAAGACAATCTTTGACAATCCATGTTGGGATTGGACCTAGTGAGCAAGACCAAGGAGATAGTAATAATATAGTTGATCTCATCTTCAGAGGCTAAAGCAAACTGGGTCAAAAATACATTTTAGGCAAGTCCATGATTGGAGGTAATCCAGTAGGGGGGAAAGAGTCACGGATGTTTTGTATTTTTGTGATGAAATAGTCTGAAAACCTTTCAGCAAGTGCCTCATCGGAGGTAGAAATTGGGAGAGGGGTGGTTTTGCTACGGTGAAGTAGCTTATCAACAGTCTTAAACAACCGTTACTGATCAGTAGCATTCTCTACAATTATCTGGATCTGAATGTGGATCAATTTATCCTCCGGTAAAGCGGGTTCCCGCATCACACTAGAGGACTCTGGCACCTAGAGTGATGAGTGGATGATCCCCTACTCTTTTCGACGAGGTCTGCAACTTTATACGTGCTCAGGATTGATTCCACTGACACACGGGACCAACGGCTTTACATAAATCTCCGAACCATAAGGCGCCGGGCACCCATTGCATATACCTGCATATTCTACGCAATGGGTGGGAGCGAGGAGAAATTCCATAATCACTCGTATGCAATAATTCCCGACCATATACGAACTATTTGAGTATGACCAAAAAAAAAAAAACACCTTCGCTGGGTTCGAACCAGGGCCGCTCAGTCGATGTTATACTCTGCCGACGGTTCAGCGCCTCAGACCGCTCGGTCACCTCGCCCTCCACCTCGCCCTCGTCTATGTGTCACTAATTTTAATATTGCCTGGCAGTAGGGTTTGGGGGTAATTAGAGGGGTGAAATCTTAATAATATTGAGCTAACAATGGCTTATGAGACCCTGTACTGCAAGCGTTTTTATAACACAAAACTGCAAAATTGAAATCAACTATAATTTGGGAATAAGCTTTTTCAAGGATATGTAGTGATCAGAACCATAAATAGAAATGAAGAAGCTAGAATCACGTCTTGTCGATGTCCCGTGTAGAGCAGACTAATATTATACAATAGAAACTTATTTAACTATACAAACGAGAGGCAAATGTTGACAACATTGCTCCTTCCAAAAAAAAAAAAAAAAAAAAAAATGACCAAAAAAAAAACCACTTTCGCTGGGTTCGAACCAGGGCCGCTCAGTCGATGTTATACTCTGCCGACGGTTCAGCGCCTCAGACCGCTCGGTCACCTCGCCCTCCACCTCGCCCATGTGTCACTAATTTTAATATTGCCTGGCAATAGGGTTTGGGGGTAATTAGAGGGGTGAAATCTTAATAATATTGAGCTGCTTGTATGAAACAGATGCAATATCTTTGAAAAGCCGTACTTGAAACATATACCAATCTTCAAAAGAAATATTCCATGTGCCTCTGATATTAACAAAATTGTCATCAGTCGAGAATCATCAGGGAAGACTTCAAGGGACATTTCGTGATCCACAACCTCGTACCCCGACTTACTTAAAAAAGTTGAGGATTTTTAGTTAGCCTTGGTAATACCTGGTGCGAAATTGGCAATTTTGTATTTCCTGTCCACCCACGCGAAGTTCGTTAAAGTCTGACTCAGAGATTTCGAAATATTATTTGTTTGTGTAATAATGAAAAATAGTCAACTAGAACTAAAGATAGTAACCTAAAATACACAATTCCGAAATTTGAGATGAATCGGATTTTTCGTTTTGATGCAGTAAACATTTATTTGTAGTATTACGTCCCATAGGATACTGTGTATAAGAAAAATTCCGGATCCGGAATTTTATAACAAAGTTGTGATTTTCTATATGAAGGAATTCGATTTAAGCTTAGCAATTTCACACAGTGATTAGTATATGGACAAGCATTATGTACATGCAGAAAACACGATTTTTTTGGAAATTGAGGGCGCCCTCTTCAGGAAATCTCTGAGTCGGCCTTTAACATCGATATTTCATGGCAATGGGTGGTACAAAGTACCCAGGGACTAACAATGGCTTATGAGACCCTGTACTGCAAGCATTTTTTATAACACAAAACTGCAAAATTGGAATCAACTATAATTTGGGAATAAGCTTTTTCAAGGATATGTAGTGATCAGAACCATAAATAGAAATGAAGAAGCTAGAATCACGTCTTGTCGATGTCCCGTGTAGAGCAGACTAATATTATACAATAGAAACTTATTTAACTATACAAACGAGAGGCAAATGTTGACAACATTGCTCCTTCCAACAATTTATCATTTTACCAAGAGAGGAAAATGGAGAAATTTATTTTCTATTTAAGTGTTGCAAGATTTTATTATTAGTATTATTTATAATGTCATTTTGCTCATTACCACCATTTACATATTTTCAATATCCCTATTAACCATTGCCAACTATAGCTTACCTTGGTGAAGAAGTTGAGGACCACCGACGCTGTTGATATGGATAATGGGTGAACGTTGTAGAAATGCTATCTGGGTGAATGGTAGACAATACGGATAGATTTGGTGTTGGTGTTGCAGTGGGCTATCATTATGATGGGCTGCATATACCGGCAGAGATGACTGAAGAGCAGCGGAAGACACTATATGGAAGGAGAATGACTACTTGTGAACCACTATCATGGTGAATCCAACTTAGGGTAATGGAAAATAGCATTTTGTTGTTTTGCTTTAGATCGCGTGGCTTCAGTTTGGCAGTCGAAAATATTTTATTGAAGTGAACACTAGTACTCCTATATCATTCTTATTTAGTTTTTGTTTTAATCACTAAAATAGTTCCCATGTTGGTTTTATTAATTGAAAAGGCAACATTAGCCCATCGAAATTAAGAAATATGAAACTAGCAACGATCACTGCATAACCATGTACAAGCGTGTAACCCGACGCATAAACACTTAGTAATTGCAATAGATGACTAAACCAAGGTCTTCTGATTATGATAACATCTCATTGAATAGTTCTTTTGGCCTGAGTCAACCAGGTGCTGTCATATAAACATTTTCTGTTATATACCTCATATATAGTTTTCTGTCATCTGATTGGTTAAAAGTGGAGGCATGAATTCAACTAGCTTCAAGAATTGAACCAAAAATGAACTATGCCCTGGGAGAGCGGGCATCTCATTCATGAACTATGCCCGGGACACCTCTTCCCAGCATAGAGACTGCCGTACGTACTATCCATCCGTATTATGAGTGTACATATTGAAGCTGGTGTAAGAGATGAATATAAGCAGACCGTATTTTGTTTACTCGTATGTGGGGAGTCTGTGCTGTAAAGTCTGATACAAACCGGGGATACAAACAAGAGCAAGGGAATGGCTGAATCGCAGCATCAGTAGGCCTATTCATGCTTTGAGGTTGTTGTTACTGCTCGTACTTGAAACCTATTCCCCTCTGATGTTGTTTGACAGCGACCTGTCCTAGCGCCATCGGCGTCGCGCTTTGCTTTTTGGAAATAAAATGGCTGCGCCCATGGCATCGGCACTCAGGTTTGACGGGTCGCTGGCAAACGATTTTCTACCGTTGATAAGCACTAGATCCAAATATTTCTGCATAATCAAGAGACAACATTGTGTTATAGGTGATTGGTAACAGAAAATAAGTTGAACTTATCACATTATCGTGTTGTTTGTGTTTTTCCCAAAATCGTGTTAGGGAAATGCTTGAAGCGGTGATTGTAAAAGTTGCTGAATTCGGAGCTGCAGGGAAAATTACACATCTTGCCGACAAAAAAGGCAAGAAGTCGATTACGGCGAACCGTTTTGGACTCCAACATCACTTCCTCACCAATAAAGGTTGATTTCTAATTCTTGACAAGTTTTGGACTCTAAGTTACACAAAATTGTTAAACCATGCATGCACGCCATGCAACAATGGCTACAGCTCATGAGCTACCATGATATAGGCCTGTGTTTATGACAAACAATCTTATATTCTGTATATAAAACACCTATTGACTGCTTTTTATTCGAGCATGGTTGAACTATAGGCCCTCGGTGATCTTTTTCGAACATACTATGCCCCTCGGCTTACGCCTCGGAGGGCATAGATGGTTTCGAGATCACCTTGGGCTTATAGTTTTCACCATGCCCTTCATAGGCATTCAATTTTGTATACTATATCTAACCAACATAACAATTAAAAAAATCAATGGTCATTTAATTTTCTTGTAGGGTATTTCAGTGCCAAATTTTAATTGTTGTATGCCGTAAGAGATAGTAATTGCTCTAATTTATCATGTTATTGCATGGGCTCTTGTGAAGAGTATTTTATTTTTTTATAAGAGTTTTTTTTTTTTTTTTTAAATTTTGAAATTGATATAAGCATATTTTAAGGGCCTGAGCCTTGTTATGCTTTAAGAGACATCATAGCTACCTTCTAATTTTTGCTCATTTGTCATCTTTTTGTTGAAATTCTCTTTCCAGTAGTTCTTGCATTTCAGAAGTTTAGTTACAGGTGAAACCAAAACCTATTTAAAACGAAATATTTTCTACAGGTGAAAGAACAATCTAAAACAAACAGTTTTTTTAAGTAATATCTTCCTAAATATTATTTTGCAAAATTTCCGTGATTATTATAAAAAGTCCTGTCAAGAATGTAGTTTGGCAGTCATCATTAGGATAGATCAATACTGATACTCATTTTTATTTTATTTATGCCTTTCTTCTTACTTTTAAGCTTAAAGAAATCACGTGCTACAATCCCAAACCCGCATACACCATAATAAACTATACAAACAATATCCTGCAACTGGAAATTTTGTTTAATTTATTTTATGAATTGGACCATAAAGGGAAAAGGTGGACAGGTACACATACTAAGGTCAAAGAGTGATGACCACACAAATAGCAGGGTGGAGTTTCAAGGACATTCTCTGTGGTTGAAAATTCAAATTGAAGAGGAGAATGTACAGTGAACAAAAACAACACCCAAACAGCTGAAGAGAATAGACAAAAGACAACATAGTGATTAACCCAAGACTAGGAGGCCAAGCAAAAACGCTGGGATGTGCTTGATTTGAATTTCATTATGGGTGCTACTTGGACATGGTTTTGAACACAGGCAAGAGTGTATGGCAAGTTATGAAGACGGATACATCCAGCATTGATGAACCCAGCCCTTGAGATGAAGTGAATTGAAGGTGCGCTGGAAATTTTAAACATTTCATTTTATGTAAGAGCTAGTTAATTTTGGCACTTTTTATACACATAAAATAGAAATTACTGTTCCAATGGATCCACTGTAATTATAATTCACTCACTTCATCCAATGTGCCAGCTTGTATTTCTGCCTCCTGACGGGCTGATATGATTCAGTTGGTGTCAAGACATGACATCAAATCTTTCATGTCATTGAAATAGTCTGATTAAAGTCCTTGGCGCTGATGCATGTTTCTCTCTGGAGGATTGGCTAAATTGTCTCTATATTGCACACCTGAAACGAGCACATTTCCCAAAAATATTATTCACATTATCACGTACATGTGAGTTTTAAATTGCTTCAGAAAACTTGGTTGCTACATTTTCATATATTTGGCTATTACAGAGGAAATTACCTAACATTCTCCTTATGGAATGCACAACTTCAACTAAGTATATACCTCCCGCGTGAGGTATTGAATTAGTCTTGAATAGTATGATCAGGCCATGATCAATCTGTGGGTTTCCAAAACATTATGGCAATCATTCATTGCTCAGGAGATGACCATGGTTATTTTATGGTTCTTTCAGAAGATGTATACCCATATGGAAACATTATAATAAGTTGGGTTTTATAAAGGGTGTGTAATGAATTCATTTAGAATAGCCACAGCAAATCCAGTTATAACGGCTGAGATTATGGAAGCAGAAAGAAATTTGATAGATTCTCCCAAGAACATCTCAGTAAAGCAGGGCGTAAGAACATCACACCGTCAGACTTATTGATTCAAGATAATGTATTAGCAGAGTTGTCTCTTAATTTAATTTAGACCAAAACTATAGTAAACAATTAAGTGCCCCAAGGGGGTTGTATACAAGGCTACATATTAACTAAATTTTATGGACTTGTATGTCCTGAAAAAAACTAAACCATTAGTGTTACCAACTCGTGGGAAAATGGCGGGTATTTTGAATTGCCAACACCCGTAAGAATACAAGCGTGTCTCAAACTATAGGTTTCTGTTAAAATATGTAATTTAGGTCTCCTAGAGTAGATATCACTAAGTTTAAAGTGTTTGGTGTTATAAGCGCAAGGCTCGTTTAAATGTTCCGTCTTTTGACACGTGTTTGGTGTGTTTTGAACATAAATATTTTGCCCGACCCGAATTACAGCACAAATAATACAATTATTTTGATACTGATAAGGTATTATCTTGGACCCGTTCATACGTGGTCAGATTTCGTGCAAAAATCCTTCGGAAAAGTGGTGGGGGGGGGGGAAGTCCATAGCCACCCGCGAGCAGTAACGGCAGTGAGAACCATGGTCACTTAGTGTAAGAATATAAAATAATGTGCTGATATCAAATGGAATCATTTGAATGCTAATCCCTATAACTTTGCTAATTTTGGACTGTGACTCAAACATCCCTTAAAGCCGCTCTCTTCTCATTCATACTTCAACATGCACCGATGGGTCTACTAAGTGCACAATTAATCCATCACTCACATAATAAACTCTTATCTCAACATATAGACTTGGTCCAGTCTTGCTTTAGATCACCTCACCTTCTTTATAGTTTGACAAGGATCTTGATATCCGTCTACAGCCGTGTTGTTCCTATGATACTTTCCAAAACTCAGCATAATTTTAAGTATGCTAGCTGAAGCATAATCTTCAAAGTCACTGGCCGCTGGCAGAAGGTAGCACAAATTGAAAATTGCGTTGACTATTTCGATAGGATGACTATGAAGATTAACGGGTTAAACATTTGACCCAAGCAATGTTGTCTTTAGCATAGGTGGGTAAAACACGTCTTGTAATGCCTTTCCCCAGTATATCACTCTGACATAGGTCTTTGTTTGGTTTTCCTTTAGCTGAGCAAGTTTGAGGTTGACTACAAGGTGGCAGCTTTTGCTTGGTTTGCCACATTCGGATGGTATTTTCAACACTCTGAGATGCCTTGTGGCAGACATGATGTAAAGCCCCGTAAAAGTTTAATAACATTGTCTTGATTTGTTGTTTGACAACTTTTATGTGATATCTAGCTTGATTTGCAGCCTTGATAACGTGTTGACCTAAAAGCTGCCTGATGATGAAGCAGCACCATGTTGACTGCTGTAACACATTGTGACTCTAGCGCCCTGTTGACTACTACGATCATTGGCGGCCATTAATCTGGCTGTTGACAGCATAGTGTTGCCGCTCGTTTTACCCTTAGCCGGTTTAGATAAATCAAGAGGCTCATCTGCCCCTCCCAGGAGACAAGGTGAGAGTTTATCTCTATGGTTGATGATCCATAATGCCATAATCAGAGCAAGGGACAACAGGTGGCAATCTGTGGATACGAAACTGAAATAATATATAATTACTTTTTTAGACACTGGATTCATAATCTGAAATATTGGTTTTTCTCTCTGTAGTTCATAGATAGAAAAGACCTTGCAAGTCTATACTGGATTGGTTCCTTCAAAATAGAAGGTTACCCAGAACGCTTTGGGGAAACAATTCCAGTCCAAAATAATGCTTTTTTTATATGATTCCTGATAGTTGTTAAAGAAGATTGACACTCTTAGGGAAATACAGGAGTATTCCGTCATTATTTGTTTCTATCTTGTAGGAGATGACTAAATGCATGATTCTAGCAGAATCTACGACGAAGCGTAAAACTCAATTCATGACACGCCGTGAAATACGTTAACGAGTCGGTTTTTCCCTTTTTTCTGGTTTACCACGTAAATTAAAACACAGTCAATCTGTGGTGCCAGTGGGAAATTCAAGCTTAGATAGCGAAAGAAACTGGGTTGAAGACCGTGTTGTATTTTCCGCCTTTATTTAATTCCAAGTTGCTCGCTAGTTTCAAACGAATTTCTATATAATATTTAGTCTATAAATAATATAAACTCTTCAAGACATTTTGAATATACACATCTTGGTTAGAGGCACTACCTCTTGGCGCCCTAAACAGAAGCACAACAATACTCCTTATTTTGAGCCATGGATCCATGGAATTGGTTTTCTGCAGTGGGGGGTAGCAAGGCGCCTTAGGAGTCCCTGGCAAATTTCTTCTGCGGGCTAATTCTTACACGATTTTTGTATAAAATATACTATCGCACGCTTGGAACCATGTGAACTTTGACCTCGTCTACCTGAGCCCTTTTTTGTAACAAAAACTCCCGAAGGGGAGGGGGGTATGGGGGTTTAGTTGACCACCACTGTGAATTTTTCGTTAAATGGGAACACCCGATCCTGTTAAATTGGTACCAAAGGATAGCTTAGAGTTTCTTCTTTCCCATGGTACAAAAATAAGTACCAACCATCCCCATTATGACGTCACCATGACGTCATGATTGTTGCGGAAAGTACCCGAAATCATGAATATTAGGGTGGAAAAAAGTGATATTTCGCAATTTTAAGCGACTCGAAACATTATTATAGCTCTAAAATGCTTTGTCATTATATAATATAGTTCATATTCCAATCAAGTTAGAGTCAAAAACCCGCATGAAAAATTGATTTGATAAACTTTTTTGGCGCGAAAATTGAATTTTTCACTGTCTGTGTCTATGGAAATTGGCAGTTTTGCTGACATGCTAACTTTATTGCGTCATGGGATGTAATGCTAGTCAGGTTGGTAATCATTTTGGTATTATAGACGAGGAGGACCATGCTATTATTTGGTACCAAAATTAAGTGTCTGTGATGTTCCTGTGAGTTGTGTTAGGCATGTTGGTACTTCTTCCCGAAAAGGGGGGGGGGGGGTTGCCATCCATCACTTGGGATCACCTGTATCTTACCTATACCCAGGTGGATGTTTGTTTTTTGTATGAAAGGAAGCGGAACATGTCAATGACCAAGTACATTAAATAATTGGCACCAAAAAAGGGGGTTTGCTGCCATTACCTGATTCTTCAAGTGAACCGACGGATAAATACTGTTATTTACCATAAAAACCTTAAAAAATAAGTCTTAATATTGGACAATTCTAAATGGTGGAGCATCAAACAATATGTGTGCAAATCAACAAAAACGTGCAAGTAAGCTTATAGACGTATTCCACCTTCTAGACCGTCCAAACATCATAACTATGGCCGTCAGCCTTCTCCTATCTTTTCCCTAGTAGGGTCATAAATGATAGAGCTATAATTTGACACCAATTCAAAAAACTCTGAGCATTGGATATAGGATGTGATGCATGATGACCTTGAACCATATCAGAACTGTGCTGGTGTAACTAAAGGTCGGAATTAGGACAAACTATAGATTTTTTTTATTTTTTGCTTTTTTTTAATTTTCGCTTTTTTTTTTTACACCCTTATTTTACCATGTGCCACCGAAATTCACAGAGGTTGGACCCAACAATTATGATTCCGAACCCTTCAACTCTAGAAAAACATCTTCAAAATTCTGCCCAAACTCGAGAATTGTATTCTATATAACCATAATCCCTCCCTGTTCATATTGCACCAAAAACATCCGACGCAGGACTACCTATTATACCAACCAATGATAAACAACCTTTCAGCTGTTTTGTGTAGAGTTCTTGTTTATCAGGTGACACACCTATTGTTTCACTAATCAATTCTTGAATCTTCAATGAACATTTGCTTGGGGGGGGGGGACTTTAAGGAATTGCACCAGTAGATAATGGGTCTTGGACAAACCATCGTGTCTCTCCTGGTCAGATCTAGGAAACAAAAGTATGCCGGTGTTATAAGAATGTTGGTGTCACATCACAGCTAACTTTTCGTGCCAGCCTAGGCTCCTAATAAAAAACAGAGTGCTTGTACGTAAGTGGCCCCCACACTTCAATCACAAACACCATACAAATACAATAAACAATACAAACGGCATTTGTCTATAGGTGCTTTCAAAATAAGGTCAAAGCGCTGACAAAATAGAGAGCAACTACTATTTAGCTCTAAAAATCATAGTAATACAACAGGTAGTGTAAAAGATGAAACCATGAGTGAGATAAAGCACCTTAACATCAAACTATAAAAAAAAAGAAAACAGCTGATAAGTAAATTCATGTGAGCAATAAACAAAAAAAACAAATTAAGCACACGATCAAAAACTCTTCGGAAATAGATCGAAATTTTAGAGCTTTCTTAAAAGTACAATGGACTTGGAGTGGCGAAAAGAGATAGGCCAAAGGGTTTCCACTGGCTAGGGGCAGCATGCTGAAGCCCTGTCCACCCAATGACCTTTTTGCTGCGGGAAGGGGAAGCAGTGAGGAGCGTCTTGTCATCTGCAGAACGGCACTCATGGCATGCCAGAATATACAAAGAGGGAGGTATTCGGAAAGTAACATGGAATTGCGGAAATGCCCTTGTAAGTAAGAATCATAAGCTAAGGACAACGCGCTTACTAAGTGGTAGACCAAGGGAGCTCTGTAAGGAGTGGTGTGGCTGGTGTCCTTCTAACAGATCTGAACACCAGCCTGGCCCCTCTTTTCTGCAAAATCTGAAGTTACTCCGATCTCTGGCGACATTCCATACAAAAGTGACTTGGCATAGTCAATGCGAGCTAAGGGCCATCTCCGTTAGAGTGTCAAGTTTGGTCTCCAAAATGACGCAAATCGGAAATTATCCAACATTAGGAATTCCTTTGAAATCGCTGTTGAAAAATCGTAAACTTTAATATTCTCAGAAAACGGAACATGGCATGGGTGTGATCTAAAAATATATCGTTCCCCACTCATCCTCACATTTTTTTTTTTAGTATATGCCGAACGTTAGCACTTATGTAACGTATCTGTCGTAAGTATCGGTCGGGCCTTTTTCTTAGTTGTGCTGTTCTTGATGATGATGATGGAAAGTATGGTGTGGTATTCGACTAAGTATCACGACGTATTGCAAGAGGACAGTAGCAGGAGGGCGGGTGGAGGTAAAGTATCTGTCGCGGTATGACCGTAACAAGAGGATTTCTTCACTTACTAGGGTGAAACATTATTACGTTTGAACCAGGATTTTATGCAAAACAGTAATATATAACATTGACATCTTCTCGATTACACATTGGCACATAGGTATTCAGTTATTTTTAGAAATTTTGTATCCATTCGAATTACTGTAACGTATCTGTCTGCAATACTGGCGACATGCTCTCAGAGAACTCTTGCGAAACTTATAATTCAATATATCATGTTTTTTTTTAAACTTGAAACAATTAGTGATAATAGAGTGATTTAAAAATGCAATGCAATCTGTGAGATGCGCTTGTTTAACGAGCAATACAAATTTTTTAAAGAACGGATTTGGGCTGGCGACCGTGGCGAAAAACAAGAATATGCCTCTTGGCCTTATTACTTGATACTCCTCATCGGTTACAACATCTAGTCCGGATCATTTTGAAAACCTACTCCTAAGTATAATTTTATTCATAAAACATCATTCTTAAAGGCCAAAAACAAAGCTTTAAACTGTGCCTGACTGTGGCGACACTACATATTGAAAAAGACTTTTTGAAACACTTTATCGGAGAATGACCCTAAAATCAGTGAACGGCCCGAGATGATGAGACCAACTCTCAAATGTGTATAAAGCGCGGATCCGGTTGAAATACTGCGAAGGTGTGGAAGTTAACCAGATAATGATGAACCTTTACATGTTCAGTCATAGACTTGTCTGATTCAAACACGACACCAAGAGTTTCTAATTGCCGAGGACTGGGGAAACATCCAATGTTCCCGCACCTGAGATAATATCTTGAGGCGTACTTGTGTAATAGGATGAAAATGCGATGAAAACATTCGTCTTTTCATCATTCAATTTGAGTTTGTTACAGGCGAATCCACTCACTGATTTCAGCAATACAAAGAGAGAAAGTAGAGAGAGTCTTTTGACAGAATGGATTTGGCATCTCATCAATCTTAGGATCAATGTCAAATAGAGCTGCACATCACCAGCATACAGTGGTAGCAATATTGTGCTTCGGATGATTGATGCGATACAGTATGTGTACATTATGAAAAAGAGTGGCCCGACCACCAGAACCCTGGGGAAGACCGAAAGGGAGATGATGCTTGTTTGAAATTTGCATCATCCCAATGGGACGCCACGAAATGGAGCGGTTCTTGCAGGTAAGACCGAATCCATGTAAGGCAGTACCTGAATTTTGAAAGTATCACGCAGCCTACCCCAAAGAATGGCATGATCAACAGTAATCCAAAGCTTTTTTTGGGCAGAAAAGATCTAGCAGCACAATAGCAACTGCCTATGTTGTGAATGGCATTGAGGATATCGGTCATGACACGCAGAAGTGCCGATTCAGTGGTGTAGTTCTTGTAAGTGAATGGAAATTCGATTTAAGTCATTGAGACAAGATGATCCGTTATCTGGGCATCACTATTTTCTCCATGAACGTAGACACGCAGCTAATATTGGACACAGGGCGAGAGTTTTGAGCACCTCTTTGCTAGGGAAGGCTTTTTGAGAATGGGTGTCTCGGCAGCTTCCCGGAGCTTAGTGGGAAATCACCAGTGCGGATAGACTTGTTAAGATCGGTTAATGGCTCAGACAGAGTTTGAAACATTATCCTTAAGTAACACAATGGAATGTGTCTACGGGCACATGATTTTGTGGAGTGACATAATCACCTTGGTACCTCTTCAACAGTGACTGGATTATTATACTCAGTTTGGAACGAGTTATCATAAAGTATTGTCCCGCTTGGAATCATTCATCGAGGTTGTACATGTATAACTATCAAGGTCCAGTCGATTTTGTATACTATGTCGCTGAAAAACCTGGCAAATGAGCGACTTAGTTCAGGAGAGCTGATTTATAGTTAGAAAGTTGTTTAGGTTTGGGGTTTCAGAAGCTTATTCAGCGTAGCAAACATGTTTGTTGTTAGATTTTCTAATTGTTATCTGTAATAAACCTCCTAAGCATGATGAATGAGTTTACCAGTCACTGTTGATTGTACATTGTATCCAGATCGACACTATTTTCTAGTTTTTACCCATTTTCTCTCTAAACGTCTAAGTTCAACCCCGGGGGTCTGGCATAATCAATATCTTTTATTATAACCAGGTGTGATCGTGGTCTAATAATGAGGTGAAACGCTGTTGAGGAGGTGCATCGGAATCGAGTACACTAATTTAAAGAATCCTCAAATTTACCAAGCCCTCATTCAAATCGAGCCATCACGAGGGTCAAGACTGCCAATCATGGATGTGAAATTTGAAATGTCAGTTGAGAAAGAGGGTCCTTGTCCAATAGTTCTTTATATTTCTGATGGTGCACATAGTTCTCATGAGTGGTAATTTCTGGCTGCTATGATGTACATTACATCAACGTGATCAGAGCCTAGACCAGGCAAGAGGCCCCACCCCGCAACTATCCATCTTCAAGACGAGCTAGATCAGGTCCAGAGTGTGACATCTTTATGGGTAGGGCCATGGATATGGATGAAAAACCATTAGCAGCCAGAACTCCAAAAAATGAATAGCTCCGGTTGGTTTAGCGGGAGGTCGAAATTTGCACGTTGAAATCACCCAGCAGTATCGTTTAGCGGGAACAAGGGCAATCTCATTAAGGAAAAAGTATCAAAACTCATTCCAGAAATTGACTTATTTCAGACCATTTTCCCGGGAAGGGTGGACGATACACAGGGATGCTTCAATGTGGTGGTTCGCGCAAGCCAGACGTTAAAAAAAGAAAAGAAACTAAAGCTGCAGGTGTTGTTTAAAAAATGTCAACAGTAGGCGAGTTGACCACTTCCCCTGGTGGTTTCCTGCGTATGAGGCAGCAGCAGCTAACGTCGTGTGTAAACGTTGGTGCAACTCATGGTTGATGGTTGGGGGTTTGGGAGATATCTGTATCCACCGGGCGGAACGAAGGTAGGGCACTATGAGAATTTGATCTGCAGCGTATTGTGATGAAGAACCACATAGGCAGGGGCTGGCGAAGGCCGCAGCCCCATCGGTTTGCATATTGCTATTGAAGCGAACGACTCCTGTGCGAATCCGGGTTTTAGGTGACCTTCCTGTAGTGGGGAGATTGATGCAGGTTTGGTAGTCTGTCCTTAGGTGTAATAGGAGAGTTGATCTGCGTCTTGGAATGTCTAAGCAGGCGTATTCAAGGTCTGTAAGATGGTGAATGGGGAACTGGAGAGTTTCGCAGCGTGCCGGCAGAAAGGTCGGCGAGAGCGCAGTCTCTGTTAACGAGTTGGTTGTGTTGTGATGATTCATTTGACAGTTGTTATGCAGCAGGTTGATGGTGTCCAGCTGGGCCTTATTCACTAGTTTGGGCGAGTGGTGCTCCCTCCGAAGTGCAGCAGGTGCAAGTGCCTGAAAGCACCAGTTGGTAGAAATTCAGATGGACTAGGACGGAGGCAGCCAGCTGTGGTTCTCAAGGTCTCGATGAGTACCGTGTCCAGCTTCTTGTGTTGAGAGCTGTTGAACCATGCTGGGGACGGCATTATTCAGCGTGCTGTAGAACAGAGACAAAGTGGCAGTGCAGTGGGTAGGGTCGTTGGCTGGCACCCCATGAATATCCAGCAAGTCTGCACAGGAGGTTATTCATCAAAGATACCTTGGCGCATACGGACGCGAGGTGGTGCCGGTAAGTAGCTGCCGGTCCAAGATCATCCCACCCCCCCCCCCCCCCCCCCTCTCAGTAGGTTGGTGTTAGGATTGTATGGCAGAGGCGCTCCATTGAGGTTGATGTGAAGCTGGCGATGAGCCTCTTGGTGTTGAGTGGAAAGGCAGTAGCGGTGGGTCTTGGCTTCGCTCACGATTCAGTCTCAGGTTCTTGAGATATGAGCAAGTAGGGCCAGGTCTGTGTAAGTGTGCTTTCTATTCTGTCCAATTGCTGTCCGAGTGGAGGAGGGCAAAGATCGTCGGCATAGCCACATTGTCTAGATGTTTTATTGTATATCGGCTGTACAAGATGAACAGGCATAGGAGCCAATACAGATCCTTGTGGTACACCAGCGTTCCTCAGACGACGCGGACGACTACTCTGCCATCATGGTATGAGAATAAAGCTACGGTTTGCAAGCATGTTAAATATGAATTGTTACAAAGTGGACGATCCGGATGGTCCTGAGAAGCTTGAGTGGACCCTGGTCCACACCGGGGTGTCATATTTTTTGCTGCAGTTAGTAAGGTCAAGGCCCTGGTGCACACACGGTGTGTATATGCTGTAGTAAGGTCACCAGATGACGCCTGCCTACGGCGCTTTTCAAGCTGTCCTCAATATCATTTGGGGAGTTTTACAATCAGGTGGACAGTGCTCCGGCAACGGTGAAATCCTGCATGTTCGTCAGGCAGATTGGGTTCGACGACGGCTCCAGCCGGGCCAGGATCATCCTCTCAAGGAGTTTGATGGAGGCCAACAGTAGTGATATGGCGGTGGTAGTTTCTTAGGGTTGTCGAACAGGCCTTGTTTTGGTTTGGGGAGTGCGATGATCGAGCTCTCCTCCAGATATTGGGGTAAGGACTGTTGTAAGGCAACCGTGTAGTCCAGGCAGGGCCGCATGATCAGGAACCTGTTAGTTGATTCCAGTCAGCAACTGTTTGTACAAAAGAACGAGTTTCTGAGATATCAGTATTGTGTGTATTCTTTGAAAACTTACTTACTAATTGCTGCTCCGAGTCCTCTTATCAGTAGACTGGGATTAGATATGTGTCCCGTCAATACCGACGATCAACCCATTGTAATTTTGATCATCATGATACAAGACCTGTCCTTCTTCCTATTGTTCAAGGGTGGCCCACTTCAATTCTGTCATCATCCCTGTGACACTGCTAGAACCGACTGAAGTCACAACAGCAAAATCTAGCTGCCCTCCTATGAACATTTCAATGCTTTGCTTGTGAGCTTGTGTGCTGATTTAGGGTCCCAGACCACATGGGCCTATTCAAGGCTTGGTTGAACCAGCATAGTTATATGTACAGACTTTCACCTCCATCGGACAATGCCCCCCCCCAAATATTTCTAGTAGAAAGCCAAGGACATTGTTGGCTTTTATAACAATGTTGTGATATGGACCTTCCAGGTCATCTTGCTGTCGATTTAGACCCCAAGATATGGACTGGAAATTAACCTGTTGAAGATCTTTACAACCAGCAATGAGCCATGGATCATTCGTATCTAGCTTTGATAAGAGCCGTTTATGGGGCCTTTATCAAAAGCCTTGGGAGAGAAATCTAGTATGGCAAGGTGGGTAGTTTAAACCATGTTCCAGATCGATATACAGGATCATGAGCTGTTTGGAGAAGGTAGACGGTAGATCTTTTGGCTCTGAAGCCGTGCTGGTTATCGACGAGAACATGAGATTTTCCCAGAGGTTTCATAATGTGGGAATGAATGATGTGCTGGAGAATCTTACAAATGACATGGTTAAGGAGGAGGGTCTTGTAATTCTTCCGGTGTACTTTATCCCCCTTCTGAATAGCCCTGATGTTTGCTTCCTGCATTGGACTTGGCAAAGTACCCTGATCCACAGAACATTGAAATAAGTCTGTTAAGACTGGTGCAAGTTCTCGAGAGATCTTTAAAAAAAAAGGTGGTATTTCGTTCAGGGCCCGTGTGCTTGCTCGGAGCCAAGTTATTTACAGCTTGAGTACTCCGTTCCGATTCAATTGCATCTAGAGATATCATCAAAAGTGCTGGCTCCAAGGGATGGAATATCTTCCCTTCTCTTCCATTGTGAAAAAACACTAGCAAAAACTGGTCGCTCAGTGCCTCGCCTTCTCATTTAGACTCACTGATGGAGCTTAGTATCAACTTGAGGGCTGATGCCCCAACCTCCTCACTCCTAATCTTCTTGATTAAAGACCAAAATGCTTGTGGATTGTAATTGATGTTAGATGTAAGGTATCAGAAATAAAATTTCCCAATTTGCCTACACCCATGCCATGGCTTTATTGTATAAGCGTTGTTTGGTGCGACAGAGCTGTCTATGCTCTTTGCTAAACCAAGGGAGATCGTGACGATTGGACTCATTGGATGGTACATGCCAGTCCCATGGTTAGCTTGATTTTCCTTCCGGATAGCATCCCATTTTTCCTGAACGGTTGGTTGTTTATATATTTTTACTTTGTTTGGAACTTGTACTATCATTCTTGACCCTTCTTCATTTTTTTTTTGCCTTTCGGAGACTGTACACTTTTCTCCTTGGTGGCTCGTCTTTTTGGTTAAGATCAAGAATGACCGCAAACAATGTCTGATCATTAAGTCATGGTTCAACAAGGATGTTATCAACAAGGCAAGCATTATTTGTAAACACCAAATCAAGTATGTTATCGCCCCTTGTCGGTTGTCTAACAATCTGCTCTAAACCATTCTCAATTGTAATATCAAGCAGCTTACTAGCAGTGATTCTACAAGCGGAGCTTAAGGTGATAACACATTGATTATCCCAATCAATGTTAGATTGATTAAAATCCCCACACACTATCACATCGCTGTTTGGTGATTTCCTACCAATTTCAGTAAGTGTAGCATGTGTTCATGTCGTTGTGTTTGGGTTTATAGACTGTTCCCAGGAGCAAAGAGCGTCGGCCTTCATCTCCAACTGGTTCATTGAAATTAGATCTATGGCGCACCTTACCCTCCTAATTTTTTGTATCTTTAATAACCCCCTTACGATGTGTTTTGAATAACCATGATTGTATTCTTCATGACTGTTTTGTTTGGCAAATACAAAAATGCTCACTCAAAGTAAAAAGGAAATATATCCTTAAAGCAATAGGACTTTATGGGATTGTACTGACATTAAAAGGAATCATATCATCGCTTTTTGGGCGGGAAAAACCTCCTATATACATTTGATCTTTGAAATGAAAAGCTCCTATGTAAAAATTGGCCCCAATGCTAAAACCGCATATATGTGCATTTTGGTCATATCGGCCTTCTAGCTTTGAAATTTCCCAATGCAAATATGATAGGTAATCATAGGCACTTTATTTCAGAACTGTAGTACTAATTACCTAAATATATTAGAAAGGAGAAATCTTTTCTTGTGCATGATTACACAGCAAGTTATTCAGTTTTGGTGTCTCTGAAAATGTTACAATATGAGGTTTTATCATGTGGACCGTTTTTACACTACATTTGAGGTTTTTGCTTTTAAAAGTCAAATTCACATAATTATGAGGTTTTTTTTTTTTTCCCCTTTTTTTCCCGCCCAGCGACGATTGAGACACCTTGGTCTATTCATATAGGCTATTTCAACCTGTACTTACGCTAAAGACGGTTTTGATTTAAAGAGTCCATGATATATAATATGATAATTAATGGGTCCACAAGGCCCAATGTGGATGATAGCTTGGTAAATGGGGACAGGCCAATTGAAGTAGAAGGGTGCATTAAGTTTCCATTCAACAGTACAGATTTAACAAGTATTGTGTCAGAGGGGCAAATCTGTGCAAAGGTGCCTGGGGTCCTATGTTGCCGACAACAAGAAAGACTTCCTATCGCGCAAAGAACAAGATTGGAAATCTGGTATCTCTAATTCAACCAGGTTGAAGTTCTTTAGAACCTGTGTAGAGAGTATCCTGTTATATGGATCTGAGACCTGAAGAAAGAGCTACAGGATAGACTGGATGGCACCTACAACAGGCTTTTTATGCGAGTACAAAACATATCCTGGCGTGAGCACTTGACCAAAGCAC